>JAJOZX010008535.1:42500-75000 GCA_023014485.1 Bathynomus jamesi
TCTGTTCTGAAGGAATTCAAAACAACAGGATCGACAATTGTCCAGTGCCCTTTTTGTCCATTTGTCAGAGTTATCCCACTGTATTGATTGGAATAATGCTTCAGTTTTATTCCACTCTAGCAACATTGTTAATAGAAATATTCTTGAGTCTGCCATTATCCAACTAACAAATAACTTCAACATAAGCAAAGGTCTTTTTCAACTCGATCCTGTTGTTTTGAATTCCTTCAGAACAGATTTAGATAAGAAAGGTAGAACGCTAAATCTTTGGTAAAAAATTGGTATGCCACCCTAATAACTTTTATTTTTCAATTTTTATATACAAAAAAATAGGGCAGAGTGCTAAAACCCGGGCAGATTTCCAGTATAAATTTGTATATATATATATATTTTTTTTATCTATAACATTGTTTGGAAACAAATCTTTTAATCTTGTGCTAAAAATCGATAATTGTTCAATTTTTATATACAAAAAGAGCAGAGTGCTAAAACTTGGGCAGATTTCCAGTATAAATTTGTATATATATATTTTATTTTTTTTTTTTTTTTTATCTATAACATTGTTTGGAAACAAATCTTAATCTTGTGCTAAAAATCGATAGTTTTTCCTTATAAATTTGTGTGCCCCCTTCCACAATCCTTTAATTTCGTTTCTCCATTTATTGTATATATATATATATATATATATATTTCTTTTTTTCTGTAACCTATATATAGGCTGTAATTCTTTTTGTACTTCAGTGTTCCTGAGGATGTCATTAGACGAAAGCGCTTGAGCACCATCTGTGTTTCCTTTCCTTCGTGGTTTTATTCATCATATATATATATATATATATATATATATATATATATATATATACACACACAATAAACGGAGAAATAAAAATAAAAATTAAAAGATTGTGGGAGGAGCATACAAATTTGTAAGGAAAAACTAACAATTTTAGCACTTTGCTCGAATCCAACACAAGATCAAATGAATTGTTTCCAATCAATGTTATAGTTAATTAAAAAAAAAATAATAAATTGAAAAATAAAAATAAAACTTATAAGAGGAGCATACAAATTTATACTGGAAATCTGCCCTTCTTGTCTAAAAAGTTCGATATATAGGGTGAACCAAAAGTAGGTGGACAGTAAATGATAACGTTTATTTTGAGAATACATATTTAATTTTTTTGTATACTATAATACAAAATAAAATTTAAATAAATTTAGTTATAATATTTAATATAATATAACACAAACACCATAGTTATAATGAACACCATAGTTATAATATAATATAACACAAACCGTATTCAACCTACTGTCCACCTACTTTTGGTTCACCGTGTATATAAAAATAAATTTAAAAATAAAAGTTAGTCTAAATCCGTTCTGAACGAATTCAAAACAACAGGATTGAGTTGAAAAAGACCTTTGCTTATGTTGAAGTTATTTGTAAGTTGGATAATGGCAGACTCGAGAATATTTGTGATTCACATGTAAAAAATTCCATGGATCTTACTGAAAAATTGAATAATGCACGTACTGAAACCAACGATTGATTGATCAGTTTTGACGTTTGTTCATTGTTTACAAACGTGCCGATTGACGATATGCTTGACTTTCTCTCCCGAGAATTACATAAGTATGACCTGCCACTACCTGCACATATTGTTTTGGAACTTATTAAGCTTTGCATCAAAGACTGTAAATTCACTTTCAATAACGAGTATTATCAACAAGTTTTTGGGATGGCCATGGGCAACCCCTTGTCGCCCCTCCTCTCCAATATTTATATGGAGTTTTTCGAAATTACTTACATTCCGAGAATCCTGGGGGTTGGCATCCCATGGTTGCGGTACGTCGACGATATTTTGTGTATCTGGCCCATGAATCGTGACCTGGGTGACTTCCTCCTTCAGTTAAATGATCAAGTCCCCTCCATTAAGTTTACTTTAGAAGTGGAACAAGACAACTCAATCCCGTTTTTTGGATGTGCGTGTACATAGGGAAAGCCCAGGTTTTAAGTTTAGTATCTATCGGAAAAAACAAACAATTTGTCCTAGGTACACTTTTACTCGGGACATGACACCCCCACTAAGAAGGCCATTTTTTCTTCAACGTTTCTCCGCACCCTTAGGATCGCCAGTCCGGAATACATCGATGCCGAATTGGAAAAAAACAACGGTATTGGAAGTGATCTCTGTTGTCCATCTGCGTTTATGGAATCTTGTCTCAACAAGGCAAAATGAACTTTCTATCGTGTGAATAATAACACTCGTACTTTGTCAAAGAATATTTTAGTACTTCCATTTTTCCCAGGCTTTTTAGGCATGGCTAATGTACTTAAACTTTTGGATATTAATGTAGTATTTTCATATAACAATATTGTGAAAAATATCATAGTAAAAAATAGCCCTACCAATAATTCAGGCATTATCTATAAAATTGGTTGTAAACAATGTGATTCCTTTTACATAGGTCAGACGGGAAAGGATTTGCACACACGTATAAAACAGCATCAATATTCCGTTAGAACGGGACAGTCGTCCAATGCCTTTTTTGTACATTTGTCAGTTATCCCACTGTATTGATTGGAATAATGCTTTAGTTTTGTTTCACTCTAGCAACATTGTTAATAGAAATATTCTCGAGCCTGCAATTATCCAACTTACAATAACTTCAACATAAGCAAAGGTCTTTTTCAACTCAATCCTGTTGTTTTGAATTCGTTCAGAACGGATTTAGACAAGAAGGGTAGAATGCTAAACCTTTGGTAAACTTGTATGCTACTCTAATAACTTTTATTTTTCAATTTATTTTTATATATATCGAACTTAGACAAGAAGGGCAGAGTGCTAAAACCTGGGCAGATTTCCAGTATAAATTTGTATGCTCCTCTTATAAGTTGTATTTTTATTTTTAAATTTATTATTATTTTTTTTTAATTAACTATAACAGTGATTGGAACAATTTATTTGATCTTGTGTTGGATTCGAGCAAAGTGCTAAAATTGGTAGTTTTTCCTTACAAATTTGTATGCTCCTCCCACAATCCTCTAATTTTTAATTTTTAATTTTATTTCTGTTTATTGTATATATATATATATATATATATATATATATATATATATATATATATATATATATATATATGGGAATGAACTCAGAATGGTCCCTTGAGTTTTTTATGATACACACAGACCTGTCTGCTTTGCAGATAGCTGGTGAGGGAAGCTATATTTATGGGACCTCTTTGCGAGTGACCCGTTGCCCACGTCGGGCTAGCATCATGAAAGAGAAAAACTATGGTATTTGTCATTTACCATTACTTATTCGGACTATAGTGGATTTAATTATCCCAGAAGAGTTCCTTGTTCCATGCACGGTCTGTGTGTATCATTCATACATATATATATATTATATTTTTTTTTTCCTGTAACCTATGTATAGACTGTAACTCTTTATGTACTTCAGTGTTCCTGAGGATGTCATTAGACGAAAGCACTTGAGCACCATTCTGTGTTTCCTTTCCTTCGTGGTTTTATTCATCATAAATATTTTTCACGTGTTACTTTCGTGAAATAATTTTCATATATATATATATATATATATATATATATATATATATATATATATATATATATATATATATATACACGTGTGTGTGTGTGAAAGAGTGAGTGTCTTCATAATAGTGTTTTTCCCATTAACTCAATTTGGACTTTCACGTCAGTCCTGAAACTTTACTGAGCTTGCAGTCCTGGAAAGCGCTATGCGACTCATCTGTTGTTCTTACAGTTTTTGTTATGAGCAAGGTAGCGTTGGTATATTATTATTCTTCAAGGCAAGTGCACAAAATTCTATGGCTGTTGAAATAAATGTAAGAAGGATGTGTATTTTTAGTGCAGAAATAAATGTAAAAGAGGTCCACTTAGTCATTTTGAGTAATGGCAAATTTATCGCCAAACCTAAACTTTTAATTATTTATTTACAGTATATTGTAAAAACGTGTTTAATATTTTCATTTGTGTTTGAGTCTCGTGAAAATAGTTTTTCTAATTTGTGCAGCGTGTCATATGCAGATTAATGATTACATAATGAAAGAAGTGACAAAATTACTTATTTTAAATTAATTTTAGAAAGTCACACACACACACTACATATATAACTCTATGCTACATTACATACTAGTACTTGTTATATTTATCATAATTACACGTAACATAAAACATTATAAAATTTGCGCTGCAAAGTTCCAAAGTAACGAGAAAAGTCGCGAGTCGCCAAATTTGATTTTAAGTAAATGTAATGATGGAGTTATTTAATCTCCTTCGTAACATATCTAAGGTCATTTGACAGAGGGGACCTACAGCTTTACGTGGGATCCGAACTATGGGTCGGTACATAATCTAAGATGTTTTCCAGGTCTCCCATCGCTTAACTTCGCCTATCAACGGGAAGCGGTATTACGACATTTGGCTACGACATGGTTTTAGAAGTAGCCCAATTTTCGACTTTTCGTACATTTACCGTACACATATTCATACGTGGTAAATTGGAAACTACTATTTCAAGCATACATTTTTAAGTTTTATTACGTGAAAAAAATATTAATTTTATGTATTTTCAAAAAGTGGGATGTTTGGGGGTCACGGCTACATTGTCAGCACACCAGGACACAAATAGAGGACAGTCCAAGGAAAATTCTTATTCATTATACCAATCTTTTTGATAAAAAAATTTCAGTCGTATTTATCTGATGAATCTCTCCTATCAGATTTTAAAAGCCAATTATTCACAGTGTTTAATACCCTAACTTTATACCATTTGGGCTGTGTTCAAAGGAGAGTTGGCAGCGCTCCGAGTTCGGTGGTTATAACCAGTAGTCGAACTGTAAAATTTTAACAAAGGGGATGAGGGTGGGTACGCCCAGCGTACCAGATGGGCATTGAATATGTACCATATTAGCTTATAAAGTTAGCAAGCTGCTGATAATAATAAAAAAATCGATTTTCTATTTAAATATTTTTTCGCCAAGTACACTCTACAGTTTTAAAGTTTTACAATCTCCTTTTGTACAACTCCACATCCACATAGAACATTATTTTAATTAGAATGATATGATCGATTCACGCAATTCTCTCTTATTTTCTCGGAATTTTTTTCCATCATTTTAGGTTGTTGTTAAAGTGTATTTCATTTAGATAAGGGGAATGCCATCCCCCTCAATTCGAACACTGGTTATAACTCCGCCCCTAACCTTCGCTTCGGCTCTGGAACAGCTCCTCCTCCGCGTCCCAGCCTCGACTACTTTTACTCGACTCCAGTTCCAGCTCCAGCTCCAGCTCCAAAAACCATAAAACTTAGCGATTTTTACATTTGTCCCCATACAGTATATTGTAACGTAATCTTTTGTTTACTACCGCTTCAGTCGTTGATCGTCTGATCAACAGCTTCACTGTGGCCCCAGGAACTCCAACTCCGATTCCAGCTTAGTTCGAATATTACACGATTACTTCACGCGGAATAGGCCTACCATGATGATTTTAAAACTAAATTTAATTATTTTAGATTGAGATCCATTATTTTTTGTGACAAATAATGAATCCTTCTTCCAACCTACTTTTCAACACGCTTAAATCTTTTATTTTTGTTTGAATAACGAAAACACATTTACGTACAAGGGTGGCCAAAAGTCTGGGCACCCTCTCTAATGTAAAATTTTGATACGTAAATACGTTCAAGGGGTGCCCAGACTTTTTGCCCATCCTATACATTAAAAAATGTTTTCCAGTTACGAAAAACCTTTTGCTTTTTTTTCCTATCAAAAAATAAAGGTGAATTAATCTGTACATCTCTCCATTTTATAAAATTAACTAAAGACGATCAGTACATCACTGACCATTAATAATTATTAAATATATTGTATATCCATCTATTTGTATCCCAAGCATAAACTCGGGACGAGAGCTGCTCAAGGTCACAGTATGTCATCGGGCACGTATCTTGAAATTAATCAAACATTTACGAGTATAAAGGTAACTTATGAGGCATCATGTAATGAAGAGGATTAGTTTACTACTTTTGGTAATTAGAAATTTTTTTAGACAGGGCCTAGATCGTGCGTTTTCTTGTCTTCCTTACGGAATCGCGACAATTTTTAGGATACACACAGAGCCCATCGCGACACGAACGTACGTATCACGACATTAACACAGGTTGAGAAGCCAATCCATAAAATCAAATTCCAGGCATTTTCCAGGTTATCCAGGATAAATTCTGCTCATTTTCCAGAAATGAAAAAATTTCTCACACACACACACACACACACATATATATATAATATATATATATATATATATATATAAAATTTTAATAAAAATTTCCATTCGCAACAACGTTGTAATATTGAAATTGAAAGAAAAAATTCCGCTCCATTCTTATTAATTAATTTACCTTTTCATTAGGTACACTCACGATTTATAGGTTGTACTGCATATAAATTGCTAAAAAAGAGAGAGAGAGAGAGTGTTACAAGGAGTTACAAGGAAAAGAAGTACCTCAAAAGGCCTTGCGGCCCATACCGAGGAGGTACCAATGGCAACGGGTGCCAGGGAAAATTTTGTACACACTCAAATAGTGTGCAAGATTTGGTCTAACCTTTTCTTGAACTGATCCACAGAGGAACTGTTCACAACTTCCGAAGGTAACCTGTTCCATGTGTCACAGATCTTATACGTAAAGTAATTCCCACACACACTAGTCCTAAACCGTTTCAAATCCAACTTCCAACCATTGTTGCGAGTTGGGTTATCATTTAAACTAAACATACTTCTAAAATCGACATCGTTCAACCCGCGTAAGAGCTTGAAAACCTCGATCAGTTGACCGCGCAGCCTCCGAGTTTCAAGCGAAAACAAGTTCAGGGCGCGTAACCGTCGATTACACTAGGCAACAAAGATTTTGTTACAGAAGACCAAATAGGTGCTCCTAGCTAATTTCGGTATGCTGATTTCAAATCTATAATTAGATTTTTTCTATCACGTCTAGATTTTGTGTAAAATGCAAATCACTTTTAGTAAAATTTTCTACCACGTCCAGATTTTGGTTTTAATCGGCTTAATGCCAGTAATATGAAACTTGCTTTTCAAGGTTAAAGCAATTTTTTTTGCCAACTATATACAAATTCGAACAATTTTGATAAATAAAATTTATCCCGAGTTGGCAACACTGAGTCAAGAGCATAGTAACGGGCAACGGCCCAACGGTCAGTCAAGCAGAACGGTTGTTGAAGCTCTCTGCTGATGAGCAAGTGACAGGTTGTGGTGACTTGTGTGTTTTTATAGCATTTGTTTTGTACTACGGTGTGTATTTCTTTTTATTTTGCACATCGTAATAATTACTTTCTACGTTTTTTCAGATATTGTATGGTAATTCAAAATGGCATCAAATAGACGTGCTTGTGTAAATCACCCAGACAACTTCTGCTTTGTCTGTGGACAATATACACCTAAGCCACAACGTAGAAACATAACAACAAAGATTAAACTTGCCTACAAGTGTTATTTTGACTAAGTTAGGAGACCAACAGAGGGACTGGGCACCACATATTGCTGTGCACAGTGCAATGCAATGTTAATAGCTTGGATGAATGGTAAAAGAAAAGCTATGCCGTTCTCAGTCCCCATGGTTTTGCGTGAGCCGAAAAATCACTTCAATGATTGTTATTTTTGTTTGACAAAGATTGCTGGTTTCACAAAGAAAAACAAATCAAAGATCACGTACCCAAACTGCGAATCAGCAATGAAACCAGTACCACATGATGAAACAAATCCACCACCAGTTCCACCAGCAACGATAACAGACAGCAGTTCATATGAAGATTCTGCTAGTGATATAGAAACAGGGAAAGATGGCATATATGTTCCAGATGCAAATATTTCCCCACATTTGTTAAGTCAAGCGGAGTTAATGACTTAGTGCGCGATTTGGAATTACCAAAAGAAAAGGCAGAGTTGCTTGGTTCAAGACTTCAAGAATTTAATCTTCTCCAACCAAACACCAAAGTTTCCCATTTCCGCCATCGCCATTTGCAGTTTTCATCATTTTACTTACAGGAAGAAAACGTTTGTTTCTGCCACGATATCAGTGGTCTGATGCAAGGGATTGGCTGTCGCTATGATCCAAAAGAATGGAGACTGTTCATTGACTCTAGTAAAGCTAGCCTTAAAGCTGTATTACTGCACAACGGCAATGAAAAACCTTCAATACCTGTAGCACATGCCACTGGCCTTAATGAGATATGAATCGATGAAACTGCTGCTAAGACTCATCAAATATAAGGACCACACATGGAATATTTGTGGCGACCTTAAAGTTGTATCATTGCTTCTTGGGTTACAGTTGGGCTACACAAAGCATATGTGCTTTTTGTGTCTATGGAACAGCAGAGATGACAAGAACCACTACAAAAAACATGATTGGCCATCTAGAACTGAACATGTTGTTGGTAAATACAATGTGAAACACCCAGCACTTATTGACCCTCAGAAAGTACATCTTCCACCACTTCACATTAAACTTGGCCTTATGAAAAATTTCGTGAAGGGTATGGATCATCAAGGTAGTGGTTTCCAATATTTAAAGGATAAATTCAAAGGAATATTGACAGATGCTAAGCTAGAAGCTGGAGTTTTCACTGGACCACAGATCCGCAGTGTCATCCACGACTCATCGTTTCCATCTAACCTAAATGAGAATGAACTAGGAGCATGGACATCTTTCGTTGAAGTTGTCAAAAATTTTCTTGGAAACCACAAAGCTGAAAACCACCGTAAACTCGTAGAAAACATGCTTAAATCTTATGAAATAATGGGATGCAGAATGTCTTTGAAAATTCATTTTTTACATTCTCATCTTGACTTCTTCCCGGCCAACCTTGGGGCTGTAAGTGACGAGCATGGTGAGCGCTTCCACCAACAGATCTCAGTTATGGAAAACAGATACCAAGGTAATTTCAACCCAAATATGATGGGAGATTATTGTTGGTTCCAGCAAGGAGAGCTCGTCATCCTACAAGCGACAAAGGAAGAGGACACACCAAAGTTTCACTTAAGAACAGGAATTTGCCTTTCAGTAGTAACAACAAAATACTAACGCGCTTTGGGTGGATGGTTGGGCGCAGGGGTGGTAACTCCGCCAGCGGAATTCCGCTGTCTGTCTTAAGCCAGAATAAAGGAGGAAAGACATCCCTGTTCACTAATTATTTAAGTATGCTTAACATAAAACGTGGCACGGAAAAGTAGCTTAGACGGCTTTCGTAATAGAAGCGGGTGAGAAAAAAAATGAAAAATAGGGGTTTTCGGTTACACAAAATCTGGACGTGATAGAGAAATTTTGATATCAGATCTGAAATCAGCATCAGCGCTTTAGTAGGAATCAGTAGTTCACGTGTCTGTAACAAAAAAAAGTTGAAATTTGTTGCCTAGTGTTATAGCCCATATGCCTAACGGAAGGGATTAACTTTGTGGCCCTCGCCTGCACTCGCTCCAGCCTCTCAATAGCTTTCCTGAGGGTGGGCGACCAGAACTGCACAGCATACTCCAGGTGCGGCCGAACAAGGGAATTGTACAGTGAGAGCACAATCTCCTTGTTCCGAAACTGAAATTGCCTCCTGATATAACCCAATAGTTTCTGGGCTTTCTTTTCCACCTCTACACACTGTTTCGTAAACTTAAGGTCGCTGCTAATTAGCACACCCAAGTCCTTTTCTAAATCAGTCACCTCGATATTACTACCCAACATCGAGTAGTCCGACTTGGGATTGGCGTAGCCAATGTGCATCACTTTGCATTTACCCAAGTTAAACGGCATTTGCCATTTTTCGGACCACTCTCTTATCCTACCTAGGTCCGCACGCAGTTCCTCGATCGCTTCGGGCGTCCCAACATTGGCCCCAAGCTTGGTGTCATCAGCGAATTTGGCGATCCGACTGACGATGCCACCGTCGATATCATTTATGTAAATGATAAACAACAGCGGCCCCAAAACGGAACCTTGAGGAACCCCACTAGTGACCGAGGCCCAACCTGAACTAGCCCCTTTAATTACCACCCTCTGCCGCCTATTCCTCAGCCAGTTTTCAATCCACCTACCTATTTCCCCACCGATACCCAGCGCGCGCACTTTCGCCATTAGCCGGCGGTGAGGTACCTTATCAAAGGCTTTCTGAAAAGTCGAGATAAAGTATATCAATCGCCCTACTCTTATCGTACTCACTCAACATGACGTGGAAAAACTCGAGCAAGTTGGTGAGACACGACCTATGCCGTCTAAACCCATGTTGGGAGTCCCCAAGCAGCTTGTAGGAATCCAAATGGTCAACGATCCTATCAGCTATTATCCCTTCTAATAATTTACCTACAACTGAAGTGAGACTAATGGGACGATAGTTCCCTGGACTTTCGTGATCCCCTTTCTTAAAGATAGGGGTCACGTTGGCTTCCCTCCAGTCACCAGGCACCTGGCCCATCTCCAACGATTTGTTGAAGACTGTAGCCAGGTGGGGAGCCACCTGGTCGCGCACTTCTCGCAACACTCTGGGGAGAAACTGGTCTGGCCCAGGAGCCTTAAACGTGCTCAGTTTGTCTATTCTATCGGCAACGACTGTCGCGGTACATCTAACACTATCCAGGCCAGCACCTTCGTGCCTCACGCCTGGCTCGGGGATGACGCGGGTATCCTCCTTGGTGAACACTCCCGCAAAGTACTCATTAAGCACATTAGCGATGTCCGCGTCGGAGGTCCGCAGAACGCCGCTTCCGTCCTTTAACGGACCATCATGCTTCTAATGGGCTTTCTACTATTAACATAACTGAAGAATTCCTTAAGGTTCCCCTTGCAGAGGCTTGCCACCCGTAGTTCTTCGTTACGTTTCGCTAGCCTAACCTTCGCCTTCACTTCCCTACACAGGCGGACATACGCTTCAGTGTTCTCGTGGGAACGATTGGCCTTCGCCCTCCTATACGCTACTTTCCTATTTCGGATAGCCGAAGCGATGTCACGATTGAACCACTTAGGCTGCGTTGAAGCAGGGGTGACCGGTTTTGAGGGTATGAGAGCAGACTGCAGCACCATAAACTCGTCCCGGAATGCACTCCACACTCCCTCAACATCGCCGCCAACCTCTAACCCCATCTCTCCTACGCTATCCCTGAGGCTAACAAAGTTTGCCCGCCGGAGATCGAGCTTACTGCCTCTCGAGTTACTACACTTCACCCGAGGGACGCACACACGGAACCTAATAAGACCGTGATCACTCCCGCCCAATGATTCGTCAATGGTGAGGCCAGTGACGAGGTTTCTTCAGTCGTGAATACTAAGTCTAGAACGCTTTCGCCTCGTGTAGGCTCGTTGACCCACTGAGTGAGGAAGTTCTCATCAGCAAAGTCAACTAGCCTCCTCCCTTCAGCATCGGCAGTCCTGTTTTCCCACTTTATGCCGCGACAGTTGAAGTCTCCTAAAACTACACACACCCTATCCCCTAGCAGGCTACTGAGTTCGGTGTACAGGGCTGTATCCTCCTCGAGGAGGAGATGCGGAGGTCTGTACACCAAGATTAACCTATAGTTCGTCCCTCCCACGTTCAGATCGACGCCAAGCAGCTCCCGTTCCGACCGGAACTGGCAGTCAACCGGACTCAACGTGTCTCTGACGTATATTAGTACCCCCACCCCTCCCCACGGGTGCGGTCTTTGCGAAACATTCTATACCCGGGAATTTCGAACTCCCCAACGTAGTCCCTACGATCAGTATGAATCCAGGACTCGGTGATAGCAACGATATCCTGGTATTCTGATGCTAAGAGCGCCCGTAGCTCGCCAAACTTGTCCTGATCGACCTAGCATTAAAAAGCATTGCACGGAGGGAGCCTCCCCTATTCTGACCGCCCCTAGAGAGAGAGAGAGAGAGAGAGAGAGAGAGAGAGAATGTAGTATAATACGCAATGCATGTAAGTTATAACCCCCAGGGATGAATTCCAGAGATGAATTCCTGGTTTTACAGGGTCAAAATAAAATTCCGACATTTTCCAGGTTTTACAGGTTTTCCGGGTTGCTTGCCACTATGTAGCAGTGTCGCGGTGGTTTATCTTCATAAACGCTATCTTTTATCATTAAAAAAGGGGGATATAATTAAAGGTTGGGTAAGGCTAGGTTAGGTAAAGTTTGGTTAGGTTTCGTTAAATTTATTAGGTTTTTAGATTAGGTAAATGTCGCAATACGGAATTGAATACGTGAAATGTGTGGATGTCGCGGTTTTGTAGAGTAACCAAACATTGTCCGCTTTAGTCCAATGACCGCACTTCGTGAGATGGAAGATGCGAAAAGATAATTTGTAGGGAGAAACTGGGAACCAGCGCGTGTTGCTCGAATCCGTGTCATCACGAGGTATCGGCATGATTTCTGTTTTGGAGTTCGGTATGACTCGTTCATTATCATAATCCTATATACGTAGTATATACTATTGAACTAAAATGTGTCTGTGTGTCTGTCCGCTTTCTTCGGAACCGTGCACAGACTAAACGGCACATCGGAAAATTCTGAAACCACACCAACTGATAGCCCATGAGCTGCCGATGTGCTCTATCAAGTTTCCAGTCCTAGGTCACTCCGCGGCCGAGCACGAGCTATTTAATGTCTATTACAAGTGAATGTAAGTACTTCGAAAACGATACCCAGGTTGAAGAGCACTGTATAATTACTAGTGATGCACCGATACCTCAATTTTGCCGACCGATTAATCGGCATCAATTTAGAAAAATTATAAGTATAACCCAATGTAATGTATATTAATTAATATTATATTATTTATTATTTACTTTTATTTACGATAATAAAAACTTATTACTTAATTAGCGATGTGAGCTTGTTTTTTTTTTTAATAAAAGTTTTTTATTGATACTCCAAAATATTATTCACTGAGAATATTCGAGAATTTTCTTAGTTTTAAGAGAGTTTTAGATTGTTTTACAGCTTTTATAGAATTCTAGAATATTTCAGAACCTTATGGAACTTTCTAGAATGCCTTGGAATATTCTAGACGATTCCAGAACATTCTGGAATACTCCGGATTTGGGAGAAAATAGTACCTATATAAAGGATGGCAAATTATTTCCTTGGTTAGTTGTGGTTGTGTATAGCAAAAGCAAATATCTACGTGTGATTGTGATATTGTCTGTTGAGCCTTTTATGGTAGGCCAGGTAGTTCTTTTTGAAGTATTTTTTTTTGCCATTTTGGATAATAATTTGAATAACAAATTGAAAGTGTTATTAAACTGGTTTTCTTAAGCTTAGCATTATTTATAACTGCTTGATCAGCTTGAATCATTCAAAATTATTTCAAATTTGTTTTTAAATTTATACATTTAAGATTGAATATTAGTATTGTTTTTTAAATATTATTTGGTTATTTACAACAAAAATATAGTACCCTATTTTATAACATAGCAAATAGAGCAAGCATCTACACATGATTTTCTTGTTCCTTAAGGAAACAGGAAACCTTGATAAGGTAGGGGAAATTTACGTTAGGTATAATAAAAAGTCCATACATAGCCTACATACATACAAATTCATACATACATACTGGTATAGATACTAAAATACATACTATTGCAGTTACTTAAATAATTACTAATATAGTTACTAAAATACATACTGATATAGTTACTAAAATATATTTTGATATACCGTAGTTACTAAAATACCGTACATACTGATATAGCTGTGTGAGTTAGTGATATGTGTTATGTGGAATTGGCAATCTAGTTCTTATAATGGCAGTTGTGATTGTGGTATGATATAATTGGGTGTTTTCCGGTTTGTCTTTTATATTTCAATATACATATCGCTACGGTTTTACCTGTAACTGTATAACGGGAACCATAACAATAGCTAATAAATACGTTCTGATATATAGTTACTAAAATACAGTAATAATATAAATTAGTTAGTTTATTTATTTCTTCACTCATCCTATCATTCACTTCTGACTTAGAATTTCTCCATTTTGACAGGAACTGAAGTTAAGTTGTATCAGAATAGTTGAAAACCCCCTCAAATATTCTATAAAAGAAAATTATCAAAAATTCTCGGTTCAGAGAATATTCTCCTAAAGATTATTCCCGAGAATTTTACAACACTAATATGAGCTATGTCTAAATCTTCCAAAACCAACCCAATTTGGGATTTTTTTGCCATCTGTTCAGAAGATAATAGCAAAGCAAAGTGTAAAGTATGTGGTGCGCTTATATCCAGAGGAGGAAAGGAAACATAAAATGACTACATCAAACCTCAGAAGCCATCTTAAGACTCAGTACAAAGCTCTTTTTAACAAACTTGAAGCTCTCAACAAGCAACAGCATCCAGTAAAAAAAAAAACACTAACAAGTCAAAGCATACTCATGTCCACTTTTCTGTCAAAGAAAGTTACTGACTCTCCAAGTGACGAATCATCAAATAAAGATAGAAAAACTGAGATAGTTTCGTTAGAAAAACCAGGCCCCTCCAATAGGAAATCATTAGAAGAAACTATATCAGAATTTGAACATGTAGAACCAGAAGTACATGAACTACAATCATCAGACAGCAAGTTAACAAGTCAAGATAAAACTCTGTTACAACCATCATTGGAGAATCTACTGGAAAAGAAAAAGAAATGGGCAATCAATGATAATAGAGCTAGAGTTATTACTTTGAAGATTAGAGAAATGATCTGCTACGATCTGCATCCCTACTCAGTTGTAGAAGACATTGGCTTTAAAAATTTGATAAGCCATCTTGAGCCTAGATACACTATACCAATGCTCTTCAACCTTTTTATGCTTACCGCCCACTTTTGTAACTTTTGAATCTCCGTATCGCCCACCAAAATTAAAAATGCAAAAACTCAAACAAAGTTATACACCCTGCATAAAACAATAAAATTAATTGGAATTACCTTTAGATTAATGAGATCCTTGAGCCACTAGTGGGTGGTACCGCCCAGGTTGAAGAGCACTGCACTATACCATCGAGAAAGCATTTTGCAGAAAGTGTCATCCCCTTCATTTACCAAAAACTGGAAACTACTCTACGTACCAAGCTTGATAATGCGTCATATGTCAGCCTTACTACAGATGGATGGACGGCTAGTCATAGTCTGCATTCGTTTTATAGCTTAACAGCCCACTGGATAAATGAGGAGTATGGACCTGAGCAAGCTGTTCTACAAATGTTCCACTTTGAAGGCTCACATACTGGAGTTAAAATAGCAAAGTTTTTAACAGACTCCCTCAAAAAATGGAACATCAATAAGGAAAAGATACAGATGATCGTAACCGATAATGCGGCAAATATGAAAGTTGCTATTAGAAAGAGTGGCCTAGAAGACTCCTCATTTTGTTGTGTTATACATACACTTCAATTACACTGGTATGCATATGAAATTTTTTTGTCTGCTGTGAGGGTTTTTTCAACTCATATTATATAATTCGACCATGCTGAATTCGAAAATGACATTGGTTTTCCTCAATCAGGTCAGTTTTTTCTCTATTGGCCATTTATTATAAGTCCAATTTTATCCCCAAATTTATTGATTTTTTTAGCTTAAACACTGTAGATACGAGTAATATTATAAGAACACTCGTGAAAAATGAAAACATTGTGTGAATAAATACTTTTATTCATACAATGAATATGGAAAAAAGTTTATTGAGGAAGGAATGAAGTTTTTTTGGCTTTCCGTCTGTGTTTTTCTTCGGGCACGTCTCGCTTCAAACACCAGCAATAGTCCGCCAGCATATTGATATCCCAGTTTCCCTGGTACCTCTCTTCCATTATTTTGATATCTTGGTGAAATCGTTCACCCTGTTCCTCACTATAATCCCCGCAATTTTCAGGAAAATAGTCCAAGTGGGACCACAAAAGTGCATTTTTATGGACATGCGCGACCCATGAGCTTTGAAAGCTTCCATCAAGTTTTCGACAACGGACTCGTATTCTGGACTTCTACGCTTGCCAAGAAAATCAGTGACAACTGATTTGAATGCCTGCCAGGCATTCTTCTCAGTTGGAGTCATTGCGTTTTCGAACTGAGTATCCTTGATCAAAGTTCGAATTTGAGGACCATCAAAAACCCCAGCATTTAGTTTAGCATCAGATATATGAGGAAATTTACTCTCGAGATATCGGAATGCTGAACCCTCCTTATTCATTGATTTGATGAAATTTTTTCAAGCCCAGCTTAATATGAAGTGGTGGGAGCAAAATTTTTGTTGGTGGTACAAGGGGCACTGAAACGACATTATGCGACCCAGGTTCAAAATTCTCTCTGGATGCCCATTCACGCTGTGCATAGTGCTTCTCATCCGCTCGGCTATCCCATTTGCAGAGGAAACATGGGTATTTCGTGTATTCCCAATACAAATGCCACAATCTGAAAAAAAATGAAAATATTTAAAGAATTTAGAGAATTTGTTCTATCAGATAAAAAAATCTATGCATTGGACTGTATCACTTCTGTGGGGAAGTTAAGTGTTCTTATACGCTCTCAAATAACCTTTGGAAAAACACATAGTCAATAGCAATAGTTTACTTATGATATTAGTATTACCTTCAAATCTCCACAGATCCTCCAGTTATGTTGGTCGTATACGAGAGCATCCAGTAAAATTTTCATGTTATCGTAGCTCTCAGTAAGTTGTACGGAATGTGCTACAGGGACTGATGCAACCCTATTCCCAATGTTGAGAAGTACTGCTTTCAAACTTCGTTTAGACGAGTCTATAAATAGCCTCCATTCTGATGCGTTATATGGCAGGCCCAAGGATTCGATTAGCCCCTCAACATTGCAGCAGTACACTAAGGAAGAGGTATTTTCGTGCACTGCAAAAAACTTGCGGAATTCTTCCTCTCGTTTCCTATACCAGAGAATGTTGTTCCCGGAGCCAGCAAGTTGTCCTCTCGAAGTCGTGAGCCCAAGATCTCGGCAGCTAATTTGGAAAGTCCTAAATCCCTGGTAAGATCATTAAGTTTGGCCTGGTTGAGAGGCCTCGGCTCATTTGAAGCGGTATTTTGAGGTATATACGACTGGGACTGGTCATTGGTCATTGATTCATCATCAGAATCATCGAAGTCCAGGGTTTGAGGTGGGTCGGGTATTGGAATTCCAGGACCATGGGGTACAGGTCTCATAGCAGAAGGAATGTCAGGGTATACAACAATGTGTTTATTCTTCTTGTTAACTCCTGAAAATAGAAACACAGAAACATGGATATAAAACTTGCATACGAAATAGAAGAAGCATTCAGACAGTGGCGGCTCGTGAGGGAAGGCTGCGGTCTGTAAGATATGAAATAGGTCGATGGAGTCTGTATATTTTCTTTCTTTTTCATTCATATTGCCCCTTCGGGGACAATATGAATGAAAAAGAAAGAAAATATACAATCATTGTATATGTAAATGTAACTTGTATAACAATATGTACAGTATGTGTAAATGTATTTTCTATAACAATATGTATATGTAAATGTATGATTACCATTATGGTGAATATTATGCTATATATGGTGAATATTACATTATGGTGAATATTATGTCAAGTTTCATACGAAGATTTCAAAATATTTAAGAAAAATAAATTTATAAGCCCACCTTGGAGGTTTGTCATGCAGAAATAGCAATCTGTCACGTGATCCTTTCCTTCTCTCCAAATCATGGGAATTCTAAAAGGCAAAGATTTCGCTCTGCCTTTGCTCCATCTTCTCAAATTTTCAATGCACGTCTTGCAGCACATATGAGGGGCGAAATTTTTGTCCTGGTCCCCTAGCTTAATTCCAAAGTATGCTCTATACATTGTCTTCACAAATTTAGTGATTTGGGACTGGTTATTTGGCATGGTAACCGTCCCACATATGTAGCAGAATCTATTGGATCATTTTTACACGCTCTATTCATTATGAAATATCTTATCTATATGCCTGAAAAGTAAAAAAGATATTATACAAGTGAAACAAGTGATGATAGATGTTACTGTTCCAATTCCGCTTTGACAAAATCACGAAAAATTCTATTTTACTTATGAGGCCATAGCCGGATAACCTGAGCTGATTGAGAAAACGGATTGCAGATTCGAAATCAGCAGGAAAACCTCTATAAGAATCACTTACAAAACCCTTGACAGCAAAATTGATGCATACCAGTGTTATGCATACAAGATAAAGTTATTAAAAAAAGAAGCGTAAAGGACATGCTTGCGGTTGTACGAAATTTGGCAACTCATTTCCATCATTCTAGTTCAGCACGAGATGCTTTAAAGGAAATACAAAATGAAATTAAATTACCGCAGCATACTATCATCCAAGACGTATCAACTAGGTGGAATAGCACCTATTATATGCTAGCACGCATTGTTGACAAACGAAAGCAATAATCCTATATTGTATAGGGAAAAAGCATACTTGCTTAACAGATGACCAATGGGAGCTTGCCGAAACACTTGTCATGGTTCTCAAACAGTTTGAAGTAGCGACCAAAGAGAATGAGCTTTGCAGATGCATTAATTTCTCAAGTCATTCCTTTTATTGTATCAATGGAAAAATATCTGGACTGTGCTGTGACAAATGTCAAAGGTATTCAAACCATTCTTGAGGAAGTCAGAGGTAGTTTTAAAGAAAGATTTAACAAGTATAAAGAAGAATCTAAACTAATCCTAGCAACAGTACTCGATCCACGGTCCAAAATGAAATATTTTGTTACATCAGAAGACAAGGAGAGCACTAACAGAACTATATAATGCTTCAGACAAATTTGCAAAACCAAAAACTGATGATAAATCAAATAATATTTATATTTTATTCTTATTTTCCCAGGTTACAATTTTATTTTTATAATTTTTTTTTTTAAATTGATTCTAGGGTTTAGGATATTAACTTTTTAACTCAGTCAGTAGTTATTTTCATTAGCCAAAATACCTATTCATTGTTATTTAAAATAAATAGATCTAATGTTCTTCAAAATTAGTTCATCTATTTCCTTATTTTTTTAAATTACAAAGTAAATTGGTGCACTAAAGTGATTTATTCTTATTGGCAAAGTTGATTTTTTTCAGATTTAAGCTAAAATCTCAAAAAAAAAAAAAATCATTAGGTTTTATGACATACAGTTACCAGTGTTGTATGAACTTTAATAGCTATACTTAAATTACAGAATACAGCACAAGTTTAACTGACTCAGAGTTTTCAGACTCTGGTTCTACTGCTTCTGGATCAGATGCTGAGTCGACAACCTCAGGTTCACCCTTAAAAAAGCTAAGAATGCAAGATCTACAGATCTACAGAAGCTAAGGCTAACAAAGACCCTAAGATCCACTCTAAGGCTAGCCCGAGAGAAAGGAAAGAGTAGGGGGTTAAGAGAAGAGAAGAGAAGATAAGGGGTTAAGTAAGGAGCAACACCTATCATTCGTGGGTTAACATTCATTCAGAAAAAGAGGAAAAAAGTCTCACCATCATCATCCGCCGGCCACTGCCGACAAGTCAGAAAAATAGTCGGAGAAATAGGAGAGGGGTGAAAGATGAAAAGAAGTAAAATAAGAACGCTTACAAACCATGCAAACACAGTCTTAACTCACTGTCATACCATGCAAACTACAAACATGCAAGAAAGAGTTAGACATGCAAAGTAAGGAGGATAAAAAAAAAAAAAAAAAGTAGGTAAGTTAAACAAAAAGTGGGTTAGTTTACGCTACGAGCTACATCTACGTTCGTGTTAGTCTAATTTTTTTTTTTTTTTTTTTTAATAATTTTATTGCTGGCATCACACGCTGGCATGTCACAAGCTGGCATTCATCGTCAACAGACTCATCCTCGAGCACCACCACCAGAGCTCCTGTTAACTTTTTTTTAATTTTAAACAACGTTAATACTTTTAAAATGTCTGTCAAGACGGTTCTTAAACATATTAACGCTGGTAGAATGAACGACTGACGCGGGAAGATTATTCCATTTATCAATTACTTTAAACGTAAAGAAGTTTTTAGCGATATTAGTAATGAAACGTCTGCCACGCAACTTAAATCCGTTATTGCGAGTATTACTATTATCGAAAGTGAACAATTTGTCAAAATTTACGTTATCGATGTTATTAACGATTTTGAAAACTTCAATAAGCTCCCCCCTTAATCTCCTAGTTTCGAGTGAATACAGGTCTAACTCTTTAATCCTATCTTCATAAGGCTTATTGCGCAATGACGGAATAAGTTTCGTGGCACGACGCTGAACCCTTTCTAACCTATCAATATCCTCACGCAAGTACGGGCACCAAAACTGAACGCATATTCTAAATGAGGCCTGACTAGGGACTTGTAAAGGGGCAATATAATATCCTTCGATTTAAATTCGAAATTACGCGCTATGAAGCCTAACATCCTATTAGCTTTTGCGCAAGACTCCAGGCACTGGTTCCTAACCTTTAAATCCTTAGATACGCGTACGCCTAAATCTACTTCCTCGTCAACGCTCGCTAACTCCCTATCATCCATCGTGTACGCGTAATTATTGTTGCGAGAACCTATATGCAAAACTTTACATTTGTCTACGTTAAATTGCATCTGCCACTTATCTGTCCACTCCATAATCCTATTACATCGTCTTGGATCCTATTTCTATCGTCCTCGTTAACAACCTTACCGCCTATTTTAGTATCGTCCGCGAATTTTGACACGTTACTAGTCAATCCTACATCTATGTCGTTAATGTAAATTACGAATAGCAATGGGCCTAACACTGAACCCTGTGGGACACCGCTACCTACATCTAACCACCCCGATTCACTACCATTAACTACGACCCTCTGTCTCCTAGCACGAAGCCATTCTTCTAACCAGTTAGCTACCTGACCGCGTATACCGTGCGCTTTAACCTTCGCAATTAGTCTCCTATGCGGAACTGTATCGAACGCCTTTTTAAAATCTAAATAAATAACGTCAGCTGCTCTATGCCTATCGTATTCGCGCACTATTTCGTTATAAAATTCTAACAAATTAGTTAAACAAGACCTATGGCGTCGAAACCCATGCTGACTACTATTAATCAAATCTCTACTTTCTAAGTGATCGATAATACGATCCCTAACTACGGATTCCAAAAGTTTACCGACAATTGACGTTAAGCTAATGGGCCTATAATTGCTAGCTACCGCGCGGTCGCCTTTTTTAAAAATAGGCGTGACGTTAGCTAATTTAAAGTCTTCAGGAATAATCCCCGTTTCGAGTGACTGATTAAAATCTTCGTTAAGGGGCCTACGATAACTTCTTTCAAATCTTTCAAATGTCTGGGATAAAAAGCGTCAGGGCCTGGAGCCTTGCTAACTTTTAGCCTATCGATATAATGCGCAATCTCAGCCTCGTAAACAGTTATTTCATCCAAAATAGTCTCGCTACTAAATGGAACGATATCGTCCACGTCGGGGACATTATTTACGTCTTCTACGGTAAAAACTGTCGCAAAAAAGTTATTGAAAATACCCGCCATCGCCTGAGCGTCAGAAGCCAAAGCGCCATTAACATCCACTAGAGGGCCTATGTTATTTTTTACCGGCTTACGATTATTAACGTATTCAAAAAACTTTTTTGGATTATGTTTACTATCCGCAGCTATAAGTATCTCTAAATTACGCTTGGCATTCCTAACTGATCTTTTAACCTGACGTCTAAGCTCGATATATCTATTAAAGTTAGCTACCTGGCCATTGCGCTTACTAAGTCTATACGCTCTATTACGCTCGTTTATAAACTCTCCTATTTCCCTACTCCACCACTTCGGCCTACCACGATTTCTAGCGCGCTTGGGCCTACGAGGAATAAACTCCCTTTCAATATTCCTAAAACTTTCTTTAAACGCCACCCAACGCAAATTTGTGTCATTACCCATAAATAAGTTATCCCAGTCCACTACTCTCATCCTATCCGCAAACTATCAAAATTAGCCCTACGAAAATCAGGGACTTCTATTACGTTACTATCCTGAGTGTTTTCTATCAATAACTTAAACCTAAGAATTTGATGATCGCTACATCCTAAACTCTCGCCTACTTCTAAACCTTCGACTATATTCTCGCCGTTCGTCATCACCAAATCTAAATATTATCACCGCGCGTTGGTTCGGTAACTATCTGTCGTAAAAAGTTATCGTCCATAAACTCAACCAATCTCAAACCCTCTTCATTACCCGTAAAATTCTCGTAATTAACATTAGGGCAGTTAAAGTCTCCGACAATTATACTATTCCGATTGTCAATAAAATTACCAAGAAGTGAGTAAAATCTAGTATCTATATCGAGGGGTTGAACGGGAGGTCTATAAACAACAACAAAATTAAAACTAATACTACGCGCCCTAACTTCAACACAGATCGCATTAATTGCTGCCGGAAAATCTAACTTAACCTCGATAGCCCTAAGGGAATTACGAATGTACAGCAAAACGCCGCCTCCAAATCTATGTAACCTATCATTAGTAAAGAGTTTAAAACCCGGTATCAAGTTCCCCCAACAAGTCCCGAGTCACGGTATTTAACCAAGTTTCAGTGATAGCAACTATATCATAGTTGCCGGAATAAATTACCGCCTTAAATTCATTTAATTTATTTCTAATACTACGCGCGTTGCAATAAAAACGTTTAAGTTATTTTTTACCACGGGCCCGCGTTTTAAACTATTTATCACGTCGGGCCCGCGTTTCCCGGACCCACAACGTTTAAAGAAGGCTTCGACCTATACAGCTTTCGCACGTTTTCGTCTATTAACCTACCTAGCCTAGCATTACCTATTTCATTAAAATGCACCCCATCTTTTATAAAAAGGCTAGGATCATTGAATTCGGACCACAGCTTTACGAAGGGTACATTTTCCTCAGCACAAATCTCTTCTAATTTGTTATTCAAAAATATTGTTTTGGACGTAATTCTAAGACCCAACCCGTGCCTAGGGGTAATACCTAGAACTAAAGACCTATCTGACCTCGCCTTCAGGGACCTAATTAACCCCCTATATCTCTCCAAAAGGTCAGGCACTCTCGTATCGGGCCTATACGAGTCGTTGCCTCCTACCATCGTCACCAACATTGAGTGACGGGAAGCAACATCAACCCTATCCACTTCGTCTCTAACTCTGTCAACCCTGGCCCCTGGGAGACAGACCCTCCTCCTCTTGGTTGGATTCCGTTTAACGAATTCTTTGTCCATGTGGCGCACTAAAGATGATATATATAAATTTTTTGAAGAAGGGGAAAGCAACTTGGAACAGTCAAAAAGGGTTACAAAAAAGTCGAAATCAATCCACAAACAACTTATTAAAGACAAAAAGATAAAATGGTTAGCAACATTTTTTTTTAGGTGACTTTATATTTAAATTATTTATGTAATGTAACGTAACACTGCATGATTGTATGTATTTTCTATTTATTTCAGGAAAGAAGAAGTTGATTTCTACCTATCACTTCCTGCAATAGCAAAGAAAGAATGTCCATTTCATTGGTGGAACAATTATGATATGGGCAAACATGGAAAGAAATCAACAGAAAATGAACAGCAGCTAACTACACTCTGCAAAATGGCAAAAAAATATCTGTGCGCTCCTCCCTCTTCAGTTTATAGTGAAAGATTGTTCAGCACAGGAGGAAATATCTACGAATCCAAGAGAAACAAATTAACGCCCGAACATGGGGAACAATTGGCATTAATTCATTGTAACATGAAATTTTTAAAATAAAAATAAAAAAATTTCCAACACTTTAAGCAGCTGTAAGGAATATATTGAATAAATAAACCATTTTTAAAAAGTTAATTTTTAGTTATTTTAAGGAAAATATCTTTATATGAAGATAGCTACCATAGCTAGCTACTTTGAAGAATTTGATTGTTTTTTACCAGGATGTGTGTTTTCAATAAAGCTTCATTTCGGTGTTGTCTTAATCATTTATGTTTGGTTAATGAAGTTTATTTCGGTTGAAATAAGGTAGTTTTTTGCTAAAAATTTTGTCTTCTATAAATGCGACTCAAGTGTAAAATGATTTTGATGTTCCTAACTGCTGGATTTAAAAAAAGACACAAAAGGTTAAAGTTTTGTGATTTAGCGGTAAAAACTAGAAACAATTTTAATTATAGTTTTAAGAATGTCGCATCAGCAAAAAAATCATTTCCCATTTGGTGACCCAATTCGCCCCAGTCGACGCTACCTATGCCAAGCTTGCCGATACCGATTAATCGGCATGCCAGGTGCCGATACCGATTAATCGGTGCACCCCTAATAATTACACAACCTTCCAAGTTAGTAGTATGACCGCAAAGTGTTCGAGTGCATATATGCAATTGCAATGTTGATCAATGGTTGCAAGGTGTCAGCCCCTTCCCCCTGGGGGTAGGGGTATATGGAGGGGGGGTGGGGGGTAATGGGGGAGAGGGGTGGGGATAATGAGGGAGAGGGGTGGGGGTAATGGGGAGAGCAGTTTGGTAGTCCCGATATACAGCTAGCTGTGACATATACTGCTACCTGCCCGGGGAGATAGCGAGCTACCGCTTGTTAAAACTAATATTATTAGCTACGTTTATTTACCCATTCTCGAAAACTTCAGTATTACTCGAGAGAGAGAGAGAGAGAGAGAGAGAGAGAGAGAGGTGCAGTTTGGGCTCCCGTCGGACGAAAACGAACGAATGGAAGCTCTTTGGGAGAGATATGTTGGGATGGGCTAGTGGTAAAGCATCTGGTTGTTAATCTGAAGGTCTTAGGTTCTTGTTTCGGCTCGGATTTCAGATTTCAGATTTCAGCGATTAAGGCGTTTCTCTGGGTCACGTGACTCGACAGTTGTTATGGAGGTCAAACGACCCAAAACATTATTTGGAGGAAGGGTTCAAAACTAAATTCTTGCTTTACAGTTGAATCAAAACGTACGAACGGGCTTTTTTGGGGACGGTGGGTGGGGGTAGTTGTTGTACGAGGGGAGAGGGTCTAGAATTGAAATTCGTGCTTACGTGCTCCTATTGAGGAAATATAGCCCAACATGAAATTTTGTTATCTCTAACTCGTTCTTTTAAGCTCATTTTCTGTTAGAGTTTAATGCAAAAAGAGTGGATTCTACGAGTGAATAATATATGTATGGACAAGACAGTTTAAACACCTTACAACGTTTTTGAAATACGAGACCTATTAACAGAAATTACCTATAACCATCAGTGATGTATTTTGAATACTGATAATAAATTTAGTAACACTCGTCAACATTTGTGAACCTCCTCAGAAAGATTGGTGTGAAAAGTGGTATGAAAATCAATACATCAACGGCAGATCACTGTCTTTCTTTTATAAAGGAAGTTGGGGCCAAGGGCGAATGCCAGCAACTCCCCCCTACCACCACCATATAGAAGAAAAAGAAAACCAAAATCAAGGTACAGGGTTTTCGAGATGCCTGGACAGTGTGTGTATTTGAAAGATTGGAGGTCACAGACAGGGGGAAAAGATGGATTGAGAAAGATTATTTCAGAGTTCACCGGTTGAGTAGATGAAAGACTGAGAATACCGATTAACCTTTGCGTTATAGAGTTGGATAGAAAAGGAATGAGAATGTGTCGAAAGTCTGGTATTGCGTGCTCTCCTTAAAGGAGGAAGTATGCAGTTAGAGAGTTCAGAAGAGCAGTCCGTTATAATAGCGAGAGTAAGGAGAGAGTGAGGCAACATTGCGGACAACAACACCCTGGACAGACACACCAAATGATTGGGGGTGAAGAAACTGCGGAGGCGGTACAGCACACCTAACTTCTTAGCTATTTTAAAAAGAGAGCATATGTGAAATTCCAGGAAAGACCACGAAAAAAGGAAACACCAACAATGTTAAGAGAAGAAGAACGATCGAGTTGTGTACTGCTGAAGGTAAGGGGATAGTCGTGTGGAAGATTGTGACGGAGAGACAGATAGAGGAACCGAGTTTTTGAGGCATTGAAAGCCACGAGGTTTTCTCAGCCCCAGTCAGAGATAGTAGAAAATTCAAAGGTCAAGTGTACCATAACCGTCCCACGCGAAGCACGGAGTGACTATTGAGAGGGACGCTTTGTGAAGCGGGTGGAACAGTGAAGAGTGGAATCATCGGCATACGAGTGGATAGGAGAGGAATTGCGACTTAATAGATCACTGATAAATAAAAGGAAAAGAGTGAGTGACAGGACAGAACCCTGAGGCCAGAAAGGAAATCAGATATGAAGGCACATATAGAAGGATAGAAACCAAAGAGGGGCAGTTTGGAGATTAAAGATTTGTGCCAGAATCTATCAAAACCTTTTGATGTCTAGAGCAAGAGCAAAGGTTTCACCGAAATCCCGAAAGGAGGATGACCAAAAGTCAGAGATATATGCAGGAAGATCGCCACGAGAGCGTCCCTTGCGGAACCCATACTGACGATCTGAAAGAAGGTTGCGAGAAGAGAGGTGTTTAAGAATCTTCCTTATTAAGGCTAGATTAAAAAACTTTAGAAAGGCAAGAAATCAAAGGAATTGGACAATAGTTAGAGAGTTGAGAGCAGTCACCCTTCTTTGGGACAGGCAGAAATCTGGCAAATGAACTTTAATAAAGATAAACGTAAAACGTTGCATATCAGTAGAAACAATGTTAAAGAAAGTATTTTATGCGCGACAAGACATTAAGGAGTGTTACGGAAGAGAAAGATTTAGGTATTATTGTTGCTGACACTCTTAAACCGAGTAGCAATGTGTCGAAGCGGTTAGAAAAGTAAATAGAATCTTAGGATTTATCGTAGCTCATTTGAAAATATAATTCCTTGTAGGCTCTCACTTGGAATACTGCATTCAGTTTTGGTTCCCATATTTTACGACATGATATAGTCGGAATGGAGAGAATGCAGCGACGGACTACTAAGATAATTTCTAAACTCGGAAACAAATCATCCGCTGCCCGTTTAGAAACGTTAAATTTATTCTCACTCGTAAGAAGGCGTATTCAAGATTTCATCCATGTGTTTAAAATGATTAAATATTTTGATAATGTCGACACTCAAAAATATTTCACCTTCAGAAATGCAGATAGAACGGTCTCAAATTAGTGGGTAAACATTTTAATTCTAATGAAGCTATATCATCATGAAACTAAACATTTTTTCTTCAGTCGTATAGTTAATTTGTGGAATGGATTGGCAGCCAGCGTAGTTCAAAGTAATTCGGCCGAGTCCTTTAAAAAGAGACGAGACGCTTATCTCGCTTTAAACCCTCCAACTTAGAAGCATTTGTTGGCGCATAAAAGTACTGTAGAATTTTCCTTCGGATTCCCTCCTCTTTACTTTAAAATTTTCACTTTATCTTTCAATTTCTTTCCTTCCATCTTTGCTTTAAAACTTTCTCTCGTCTTTAAATTTTCTTCCTTCTTAAGCAGACAGCCTCGTAGGGGACTAACCGGTCTATTGCTGTTTGGTATTCTTTGTATTCCTTTGTATCATCATCGTTATTATTTGCTACTATGGGAGCTAAGTTAGAAATCAGAAATATGAGCAAACACCCGTTTTAAATTTTTTGCGAGAACAGCATAAAAAGTTGGGGTGGAACAAATAAAAAAAGGTAAAATGGTAAAATGCGTGGAAAGAAGTCGTGCGTCACGTCAACAAACTACAGGGTGTCCCATAAGTCCGGCATCATAGGAGAAATTCATATTTTTCTATTTCTACAAACCATAATTTATGCTCGGGATGCCAATTTCCCGTCCACCATTCTGTTCAGTGACGAGGCTGTTTTTTATGGAAATGGTGAGGTAAATCGACAGAACACCGCTACTGGTCTCAAAACAACCCTCACTGGTATACCTCTTCAAAGGAACAAGGTGCATCTCGGGTGATGATATGTGTGGCATTTGGAAGGATCGCATCATAAGCCGCCTCTTTTTCGATGAACGTGTCACTGGGCACCTACCTACGTATGCTCAAGGAAGAAGGCATTTCCCAGTGTCTTGAACGAAGGAGGAAATTTCCCAACATGGTTCAAGCAAGACGGCGCTCCCGCACATTACAGCACCCAAGTAAGGGAATACCTGCCCAACAATTCCCGGGTCATTGGATAGGACGTCGAGGCCTGTGGAATGGCCAGCTAGAAGCCCGGATCTCACAACACTAGATTTTTATCTCTGGGGCCACTTGAAAGCGCTGGTATACGCAGAGAAAATTTAGGTGTGTTGAACATTGCGGCAGCGCATTATTGGGGCATGTAACACCATTATTCCTGACATCATTCACCGTGTGCTTGCTGACTGGGTATCACGTCTGAATTTGTGTACTGAAAACAATGGTGGACATATTGAGCACGTTCTGTAAATAAAAGCTTTTGTTTTGCCTTTTTTTATAATTTTTCCTATGATGCCGGACTTATGGGACACCCTGTAGAATGGTTACATTGCAATCGTCAATAATAATAATAATAATACTTTGATTTGTTTAACCTCTTCCATAAGGGTAAAAAGTCATGTGACATAGAGGACCTATGCCAAGTTTCACATTGTAATTGTAGTAGTCTTTCGGAGACACTAGCACCCGACCTACACTTTGACGTGGTATCCAAACCAAAGAAGATCCGAGGGGTACCTAAATCAGTGAAATCTGAAATCCGGGGGCGAGATTCGAATACACGACTTTAAAATTAACAGCCTGGCACTTCACAACTAACTCTGGTGGGGTTAGTGTGATAGTCACACGTTTGAATTAACCATATAGATAAGCTGACCAATATAATTTGTCGGCTGCCACCCAACATTTATCCGGTGTGAACGAACCGTGCACGCGTGGAACGAGAAGCGTGATCAATCCATCACGAAAGAAAAGCCATCCAAAACGTTTTACGTATCTTCTGACGCTCTACAAAAGTATTACTATAAATGAAAGAACGCGCTTTGTTGGTTCCCTCCTGACACATCCAAAGGACGCTGCCAACAACATTCAATGTCCGACTCAAAAAATATTAGAATACAGAAGAGGACAATAGGCGAAATAATCGGTACGAGGGGAAGGGAGGGAAACAGTGTTCGAGAAAGTCCCCAAAAGGTCATTACCATTATCCCCAGGTAACAGGTAAGGACTCGACATTTTAACCTATTCTTTCAAGTAAACAACCACAATAGACTTTCTTCTATCCATGTAAATATGCGTGTATATATATATATATATATATATATATATATATATACAGTGAAGAGTAACAACACGCGAGATTACACTGATAACTTTGAAGAAAAGAATAGCTGACCTCCAATAAAAAAAAGTTTAAAAAAAGATGTATAAATTATTTACAAGACAAAAGCTTTAACCTTGACGTCTTGTTAATAACCGAACTCATGAACTCGTAACATATATATATGTTTTCTCATATTTCTGATCTCTGACATAGCTCCCAATGCTCCCATATATACACACGGAGCTGGTAAAAAAGTTTCGAGAGTGAAATAAAATTAGGTATGCAGTATCCTAGAACCAAATACTGATGTACACACATATGTACGTATGTGTTCTATGCAGTACCAAACTTTGGAACAAGTTGAGGATCACCTGAAAATCTTCCACCCAGGTAGAGCTGGGGGGAAAGATCTTCAGGTGGATCGGGCTGGGGAGGGGGGAAGGTCATCAGGTGGATCGGGGGGGGGAAGATCTTCAGGTGGACACTCTGGGGGGGGGGGGTCTTCAAATGGGCACTCGTGGGGAGGGAAGATCTTCAGATGGGCACTCGTGGGGAGGGGAAGATCTTCAGATGGGCACTCGTGGGGAGGGGAAGATCTTCAGATGGGCACTCGTGGGGAGGGGAAGATCTTCAGATGGGCACTCGTGGGGAGGGGAAGATCTTCAGATGGGCACTCGTGGGGAGGGGAAGATCTTCAGATGGGCACTCGTGGGGAGGGGAAGATCTTCAGATGGGCACTCGTGGGGAGGGGAAGATCTTCAGATGGGCACTCGTGGGGAGGGGAAGATCTTCAGATGGGCACTCGTGGGGAGGGGAAGATCTTCAGATGGGCACTCGTGGGGAGGGGAAGATCTTCAGATGGGCACTCGTGGGGAGGGGAAGATCTTCAGATGGGCACTCGTGGGGAAGGGAAGATCTTCAGATGGGCACTCGTGGGGAGGGGAAGATCTTCAGATGGGCACTCGTGGGGAGGGGAAGATCTCCAGATGGGCACTCGTGGGGAGGGGAAGATCTCCAGATGGGCACTCGTGGGGAGGGGAAGATCTTCAGGTGGACACTCGTGGGGGGGGGGGGGAGATCTTTAGGTGACCCCACGTTGATATGTTGCGCGAGAAAGCCGACAGGTACTAACATCTACAGATCTACAGAAGCTAAGGCTAACAAAGACCCTAAGATCCACTCTAAAGTTAGCTCGAGAGAAAGAAGAAAGTAAGGGGTTAAAAGAAGAGAATATGGGGTTAAGTAAGTAGCAAAACCTATCACTCGTGGGTTAAAATTCATTCAGAAAAAGAGAAAGAAGGACACCATCATCATCCGCCGGCTACTGCCGACAAGTCGGAAAAATAGTCGAAGAGAATACTTCCAGCTGTTGCAGACCGGTCCTCCATTCCATAAGGAGGTAGAGGATGCAGCCCACTCTGCCGGAAAGGAGTGAAAGATGAAAAGAAGTAAAATAAGAACGCATTACAAACCATGCAACACATTCTTAACTCAAAGCAACACATCCCTCCAGCAGTTGCAGACCGGTCCTCCACTCCATAGGGAGGTGGAGGACGCAGCCCACTCCGCCGGAAAGGGGTGGAAGATGACACTGATGATCTTAAAATGCATCACGTGTGCCAGCACATCGTACCACGACTCCTCAAGGATGACAAACACCAAGAACGAGAAATAATTTGTGGAGAATCTACTCTACGAAAGAGGATCATAACGGGAAACGAGACTTGGTGTTTTCTAAACGACCTACAGACCGAGCTAGTCTCGTTTGTGTGGAAGCGCAAGAGCTCTCCACATCGTGAAATTCGCGCTGATGGCGCGAAAGGTGGTGACGCTAGAAATCTGTTCTACCACATCCACCGCACTCCAAACATTGATCCTCATAATTTTTACCTTTTTCCACAGTTGAAAAAGTCAACTAAAGGAATATAATTTTTCAAGTGCTGATGTTAAAGTAGCTACGACGGAAACGCTAAAGGAGATTATCAAAAACTTTACAGACACAGAGGCAGGATTTTGAAAGAGATAGTTTAAATTGCTATATCACATACCAAATTTGTGTAACATAGTCTCGAAACCTTTTGAACAAAAGATATATATATATATATATATATATATATATGTGTGTGTGTGTGTGTGTGTGAGGGGTCCCGCGTCTTAAGGTACCTAAGCGCCAAAATTAAAATTCGCCAGAAATCGCCTCCAAAGTTCAGCAATATTCTCGCAATATCATCTCTGTTATTAATTGAGCTTAGAATGTTCATTTTTGGCTAAAATAGAGTTCTAAGTATGCTAATGAAGATGTTGATGAGTTTTTGGAATAGATTTTCATATTTCATATATTTTTTTTTAAATTTGTTGATTTTCTTATTATGCCGAACTTTGGGTGAACTTTTGGCTGGAGATACAGGTGAAAAAAGTAGTTCGCTTCATAAGGTTTCCAACCATACTTCTATTGTCGTAAGGTCATTATAACCCAAACCACGCGATAAGAGGAAGGGTGAAAATAGTGATATGCATAAAAAAACACGTTTTCGCCTGTGGTGGCGCTTAGGTACCTTAAGACGCGCGAACCCTCATATTCATATATATATATATATATATATATGAAAATTATTTCACGAAAGTAACACGTGAAAAATATTTATGATGAATAAAACCACGAAGGAAAGGAAACACAAAACGGTGCTCAAGCGCTTTCGTCTAACGACATCCTCAGGAACACTGAAATACATAAAAGGTTACGGCCTATATATAGGTTACAGAAAGAGAAAAAAAAATATAAATAAATAACATACATACACACAAACATATATACATATATATATATACATACATATCTACACACACATACACACACACATATATATATATATGTATATATATGCAATAAACGGAGAAGTAAAAATAAAACTTAAAAATTAAGGATTAGAGGATTAACAAAGAGGCATATCGATTTTTAGCACAAGATCAAATGAGTTATAAAAATAATACAAATTTATACTGGAGATACGCCCGGGTTTAACACACTGCCTTTTTAGAGTCAAGTTTCGATATATATAAAAATAAATTGAAGATTAAAAGTTAATAAAGTAGCTTACAAGTTTACCAAAGATTAAGTGTCCTACCCTTTTTATCTAGGTTTGTTTTGAAGGAATTCAAAACAACAGGATCGAGTTGAAAAAGACCTTTGCTTATGTTGAAGTTATTTGAAAGTTGAATAATGGCAGACTCAAGAATATTTCTATTGACAATGTTGCTCGAATGA
>JAJOZX010008535.1:77500-180439 GCA_023014485.1 Bathynomus jamesi
CTGGTGCGTGATGAGAACGGGTGGGGCCTGCAGAATCTGTTTTATGCAGATGATACTGTGCTATTTGCTCAGAGTGATGTGCAAAAGGCAATTAAGAGTTTTGCGGCGGTGTGAGAGAAGATTGTTATGGGAATATATAAGCGAGTTACTGATTGTGGAAAGGGAGAGGGAAATTCGGACTGGCACGCGATGGTGAATGGTGAAGTACTTGAGGTGGCAGTGTAGTGGTGGACCGGATGTCAGTTTTTCAACATCTGCGGATGCGGATTTTTAATTTCGATATCCGCGGATGCGGATATTTAGTTAATCTATCAATATAATATGGAATTACGAATATATGACAATTTTTCAAATTTCGTGACATTACTATTATGGGAGGCAATGCATAAGAATTAAAATTAATATTAATGTTTTCATTATGATAAAAATAATAACTTCCTCAAGAGTTTCAGCCACAGAAAATTCAATGAAACAAGTTTCATTCAATTTTCTGCGTTACCAGCTATTTATATTTTGAGGTTTATATATTTGTTTGTTCATTAATAATTAATACTTTACATGAAATGTGCATGACTGGGCCTTATAAGCTACTTTATAAGCTAATTTAATTGTAAATTGCATAATTTATTAGAGGTAATATCCGCAGTCAGAAGTGCGGATGCGGATGTTAAAAATGATGCGGATATCCGGTTCACCACTAGTAGTGTGTTTAAAGTATTTTAGATGTGCATTAAACAAAAGAGGTAAGAGTGCTGATGAAGTTTATAGTAGAGTGAATCAAGGAAGGAAGGTGGCGAGTGCATTGAAAGTGATTGTGAAGAAGCTGATATTGGGTAGAGATGCTGCGAGATGTTTACGTGGTGTGTTAGTATTGACACTTTTGTATGGGTGTGAAACACTGACATGATATGAAAGGGAGTAGTCAAAGGTAAGAGCAATTGAGATGGATAACCTGTGGCGTGCGACGGATTGATAGTGACAAATCGTGTGGTCCTGGACAGATATGGTGTTCAGAAGTCAGTGGAAGTGAAAACTGAGGAAAGTGTGTTAAGTTGTTGGACATGTAAAATTGTGTTAAGTGTTGGACATGTGAAAGAATGGAAGATGACACAGTTGTGAAAAGAATGCATTTGTATATTTGTAAAGGTAGAAGAGGAAAGCAGAGAAGATTGATGGACATGGTGAATGATTGCGTGATTTTAAGCATGGGCTTCATCTGGGTGATGTACGAAAAGTGGCTGCCAAGTAGGTTGGAGTGGAGGTTTGTTATAGATGTATTTAAGTTCGGGACTCTGTCTCTTATTTTTGACAAAACCTGGAAGCACCACTGCGCAGGGCATATGAAGCGCCGCGGGTGTAGAACTTAGTCATATAGAAAGGTGCTGGTCCATCAGGATGCCAGTGTGAATGAGTGTGTGCTTGTGTTTTAGTTTCTACATTTTCTCTTCATTACTTTCTGTATTTTATATCCGCGCTGTCTAGCTTCTCACCTCAACTCATTTGGAAAACGAGATTTTCGATAATGTATGTATGTAACGTTATTCTTATTCACCTGGAGTGCTCACTAGGTTACAGTGTTCTCCCTTCAACCAATTGGAACCAGATTTGCGAGACAGGTACAGAGATTAGAAGCAAGATCTCGAAGAAAGATTTTTTCCAATGTAGTAACTGTATGATCTTAGACATAATCAGGTCGTTTGTGTACTATTGGTCGCTCAAAAACTGGAATCAATCTTCTCCCGATTAGGTGGGGATAAACAATTAAATGTTTTTAACACATTTCAAGGAATTAGGTTTTGTACACAACTTATTTTCACCCAATTTGCAGGACACGTAGTTTGGTACAGTTTACGATATATAATTAAGATTTGCCTAAACCAAACCTTTCCTAGGTAGTGACAGCTATAGGGTCATAAGTTTAATCACCCTACATACTTTCCATGGGCGCAGATTTGCACCGAAATTACAGGACAGATAGAAATTGAAAACAAGAATCATACCTCACAAAATTTCCCGTATAACAACTGTTCCCGACGGAAGGGTAAATAGGGGGTAATATTTTAGTCAGGCTGAAGAGCGCCCTTCCACCCCTCGGCCGCTTTTCTACATGTTTGCAGAATCTGTAGGATTTGTGGTCTAGCCTGGCACATGACTCGATTACCCGGATTCAGTTACTCCCGACCAAAAGGTAATTATATTTCAAAGGAAACTTACTCAACTTCCAGGACTTTAATCCTAAAGTATTTTGATGATGGAAACAAACTATACTTTTGTGAATATGCAAAAAAAAAAAAACAGGCACAAACCAACCGTTCTAAAACACAGGGTGGTCCAAAAGTCCCTATCTATTTTGCTGAAATAATTATATTTCTATTTTACTTTCTACAGGATGTACAGTGCTTACAAGAAGTCTCACGCCTCTGTCTCGTCCCAAGCTAGTCTGTTAGGTATAAAATGGGCGGTCCTTATGGCAGCGGAGGTGTGTTCGGATTGGTGCACATAATTGCTCTAACCCCACCAATGACGTCCACATTATCTTTGTGTTAATCACTCTACCTATTTATATATATAGACATATTTTATATACAGAGATGGGCAGTAACGCGTTACATGTAACGACGTTACGTAACGAACGTTACAAAAGCAACGAGTAACGGTAACGCCTGCAAGATTTTCAAATGTATCAATGTAACGGTAACGCTTTGCAAATTTTTTATCAATGTAACGGATTTTTTCGTTACTAGTTACATGTATAAAGCTTATAAACCGAGGAAAAATCGGTACACACGGAAATTACGAAAAAAACTTTATCAAAATTTAACTAACTCGCTTGAAACTGCTGTAAGGAAAATAGTAAGAATTTTTAAATCAAAACGTGTATCTTCGCCGCGTACGCTCAATGCCCAACTGTAAAGACGTAATAATACTATAGTGCTTTGTGCTGACGTGTTCGGCTTCATAATCATAAATAATGTCGAGCTTCATATTCTATCATACGTATCATATGTAGCTATTGAATCGTGTTTACAAACTAACAATAATAAATCAATACTTGAATTTGAATTTGATAACATTGCCATTCCATTCATGAGGACTATTAAATGCAATTCACTATTCCGTGTTAGTGGCAACAACTAAATTTATATTTTCTAGGTCTCATCATCTTTCCCAAAAAACATTGGGGTGTAAATTATTGTGCAATATATCGTTCTTAAGAGAACAACATTTATATAGTCAATAATAGTAGCTATTAGAATTTATGTGGTATGGCTGCCATTTGGAAGTTTATCTGTAGCTTCAAAATAGGTGTAAAGGCACATACACAAATATCAAATGTAACTAGTTACTTGTAACGTCGTTACCTACATGTATCGAGTAACGGTAACGCTTTAAGGATTTTCAAAAGTAACGATGTAACGGTAACGCCGAGTACATTTTCGACGTGTAACGAGTAACGGTAACGTCGCCCAATCTAATGTAACGGTGCCCATCACTGTGTATACAGATATATATAGAGTATGCAGGGGATAACGTGTTTCAGTCCCAGCTATGGTAGTTGTCTTACAATTAACAGTCCCAAGTGCAAGTTACGTTAACACCTCCACATAAACTACCCTGGACTAAAATAACATACGTGAAGCCCTTACCCAGAAACCATTTAAAAGGTGTGATTTAAAAGCTCTCTCACTCTCTCTGATCACACCGCATCCCATCAGAGGTCTTCAGCAGGGACATCGGCAATGTATCCATATAACGTTAATAATAACCGAAACTCGGGGAAAATATACTCTCTGCCTTCCGCTCTATCCCAAGTCCTTTTCTCTTAGTAACTTCTTAATACAAAGTAATCTATCATATTTTGCGACTTTTTAACTCTGGTAGGATTCAATTCCATTCCTATAGTGTAAGAGATACTTAAATTCGTGTGTGTATTATGCCATATGATGTGCGTAATAAATAATCATTTTTAAATAGTTGGAGCGTTCAAGGTCATCTGTAATAATCTATAGACTACCCCTCAAGCCCACTCTCAACACTTAGATTCCCCTAAGACACAGGCGTCTTCAAGCAACATGAATGCGTAGAGATCTAAGGTGTTAGATTCCATATTATATAATTTATGTGCTAGGTTTAAGAACGCTGGCATTGAAGGATGGAAGGAAGGGACACTAAAAGCGATAATAGGTTTAATGAAGGAAGTGGAATGAGGATGGATCTTTTCTTGCAATGTCTACGCTCGTGATGATGATAATATATGCATTGTTGAAACAAACTATGAGAAGGTAATAGTTTCAGGAAAAAAATAAAAACTGGCAACATCGAGGTCATCACATGTTTATGGGAATTGTCATATGATATGCTACCAATAAACTCTTATATACTACTATATACAGTATACCATATTACGTAATAATTACGATGAACAAATCAAATGCAAATTTCTCTGATTCACGGCCCACCAGTCTTGCTTTTAGACTAATGACTTTCATAAGATGGAATAAGTTACCACTTAAAACAATGGATAAACTATCTATTAGTGAGACGACCGTGACTTCCTCGAAATGCGAGCGCGTGAGGTTCACTGAGAAATTTGGTCATTAGATTCTTCACGTAGGATATGTATCACAAACAACAATATTTACAACAATTCCCAACAATTACTTAATATCAATCATTGCATTTGAGCAAATAATTTAGACCTGCGTCCAAATAACTTAGGTATCATGCCATGATTTGGGATATTTGTGGAATTAGTCGTTCTCTATTGTCTACAGTATATATTGAGACGGTATAATGTAATGCCTAGCTAATATTATGATGACTAGGATTGCTCCATAACCATCCCAACATCCCGAAACTTGGTCATTCTGCTTCTTAATCATTTGTATTTTAAACACCAAAATGTAGCAAAAGTGACGTAATAATGGACGTCATTGATTGGGTTAGAGCAGTTATGTGCACCAATCCGAACACACCTCCGCTGCCATAAGGACTGCCCATTTTATATCTAACAGACGAGCTTGGGACGAGACAGAGGCGTGAGACTTCTTGTAAGCACTGTATAAGAACGTGTGATGGTAGTGTGAAAAATGCTCTGTATGAATTGGTCCACAATTAACCCACCCCTTATTTCTCCAGTCTAACTATAGAGTAGATCAAGTCTAGCCTAGAGGGGTCAGCCTAGAGATTCCGGAAATGGTCCAGAGCGGGCAGATAAATTGAGGTCCACAGTAGGATTCCTCACCAAACTAGGTTAGGGCAATCTACCTTTACCTTTGTTAAGCTATGAGTTGATGCTGGGTCTTAGGCCACAATGTAGGCCTAAGTTGTCTGACCCAGCTTAATTTAATGAGTCTTCTAAGTTAGAAGTTAGAAGATCCAACTGGGCTAAAAACACAATTAGTCACTTACTGCTAGTTATTAGAGAGTCCCTTTTCCCGTCTTGTTTGTTTATTAAGAGCGTACTTTACTGGTACGTCCTCTCGCCCCGTTCGTCGTTTTCGTTCTCCCTTTGTTCTCCTCTTCGCGGGGCTTCTCGTACCAGCCTTGTCTTGGTTTATTCCTCGGTTGGTTGAGCGGTAATGTATCCTTATTACCGAGCACGCTCCTCCCACACAGTATATAAATACTAGTGTGGAGAATAACTCTGGTGAGCAACCAATTGGTTTCATCCACCCAGTTATTGACATAAAAGGAATTTAATGATTGTTAGATTAACTACCTACCTACTCAGTGAACCATTTTCGTTACCTCCCAACTACCCACTCATCAGTTTTCCATAGTAGGGAAGTGCGAAGAAATTCGAAAAAAGATTTCACAAACCAGACCTACAGACAAAACAATTCACCAGCTGGTCAATGAATTTAAAAGAACACGATCTGTTCATGATGAGGCAAGATCTGGACGTCCACGTACCTCTCATGAAAATGTCCAATTGATAAGAGATGCCTTTGAAACAAATCCAAGAATGTCAACTCGCACAGCGTCACGTGCACTGAACATACCAAAAACGACTGTTCTAACGATTTTAAAACCAACATTAAAAAAAGAAAAGTTACCATATTCAAGTGCTACAGGAGTTACACAAAGAGGATTGTCCAAGACGAGCCACCATGTGCGCAGAATTGATTGAAAAATTCATACCGAAAACTTATTAAACCACATTCTCTTCAGCGATGAGGCGACATTCCACACATGCGGAAAGGTTAATTGACATAATTGCCGTATCTGGGCTAGTGAAAAACCAACCGAGTTCTCCGAATGGGAGATTCTCATAAAGTTAATGTCTGGTTGGGTATGACAAGATCAAAGTATTACGGACGGTTTTTCTTTGCAGAAGCTACGGTAACAGGACCAATTTATCTTGACATGCTTCAGCAGTTTCTTGAACCCCAGCTTCGTTTAGATGGCATTCTCGACACTGTTGTCTTTCAACAAGATGGGGCTCCATGTCACTATGCAAACATCGTTCGGGCGTACCTTGATGAGCTCTTACCAAATCGGTGGATTGGACGTGGCCGAAACAGGCCCTGGGCAGCAAACGATCTCCGGATTTAACACCATTAGACTTCTTTGCGTGGGGTTTTATAAAGTCTGAGGTTTACAAAAAAGCTTTACAGACCCACAGAATCTGCGAACCCGCACTGTCGCGGCAGTCGCTAAAATAACCCCAGAGATACTTGAGAATGTGTTCCACAATGCAATGGACAGATCTGAGTGCTCACGTCGAATCTTAGACCTAGGCTAAAGTAATTATACATCTAATTATGTTACTACATTTATATCCTAAAATACTATTATTTCAGGAAAATAGATAGGGGCTTTTGGACCACCTTGTACAGAAGGGTAAGTGAGGCCTAATCAAATTTATAATATTCATATAAAACTTATAAATTTAAAGTATTAGAGTGAATTCTTACATTTTTCAAAGTTCACAAGTGAAAAAGTTTGTTAAAGGGACAAAACTCTTTAAAATTCAAATGTTTAATTAATAAATACTAACTCAAAATCGCGATACAACCTATTCTTATTACAATAGAGGGTAAGCACTGCAGTCTAAATTTGAGACCAAATGGGTCTTCCGAGTTCCGACTATTTCCGAGGTTGGGTAACTACAAAACTTGTTAAATGTCGAGTTCAGTATAAGAGAAATTATGTGGAGGGCAACGCAGAGAGAAAAGTTTTTGAGTCAATTTCCTAGTCACTCCGTAAAGTTAGTTAAATTACTATGCTACTACTAGTCATTCACATAAGTTTACAAAAAAATATCAAAATCATTAGTCGATCAACTACCTTTACTCGTGCTAAATTATCCATATTTCTTTCCGCGTTGAACTAGTGAATTTATTCGTTAAATGGAGTTATATCGGGTGGCTAGAATTTTTTTTTTTTTTTTTTTTTCCATTTTTCTCTGAAACAAGCGAGTCCCAGGTCGATCTCCCTGGGAAAAACTAATAGATTGTACATAGGCTATATTTTCTTGAATGGAAACACTTTTCGGTCTACCACTTCCAGCTTTCCTTTTAGTCGATCACGTTTCTTAAATTTTCTTCATCAATCTATTCACTGATCTTTAGTTTCAATTTCTTCTACGAAATTCTTTCATGATTCTTTCACCAACCCATCCTTTCTCGGTGAAACGTTTCAATTATTGCCTCGTTATTTATGCTGTAAACCATAATTTACAGTTTAAGCTATCAAATTATCGGGTAAGTAATGTTACATTATAAGTAATATTCTGTTGCATTGCTAAACTCGCGTCGTGTTTGCGCGCGTTTCTGTGTATATTTTGTGGAAAACTCAAATTTTTGTGTTTATACGCGTTACTTCTCAGTCTAAGTGGAGTTTGATCGCGTTAACAATCTTCGTTTATTTCACCCTTACGGATAAGATGGAGGTGTCAGAGGAGCGGATTAGGCATATAATGCTTTATGAGTTTAGAAAAGGAAATAACGCGACTGCAGCCGCAAAAAAATATTCAGGATATTTATTGGGAGGAAGCTTTAAATATAAGGAAATGTCAACGATGGTTCCGGAAGTTTAGGTCTGGTGACTATAGCTTAACTGATGAAGCACGCGCGGGCCAACCTGTTGAGTTCAATGTAACCTTCTGATAGCTAACTCGAAGAAAATTCTGCTATAACTGTTGAAGAACTTGCCCAGCGACTAAATTCGTCCGATTCCACAGTTCATCGCCACCCGCAACGACTGGGGAAAGTGTCGAAACTTGGGAAGTGGGTTCCCAATACGTTGTTACCAGACAACTGTAGAGATCGCGTAAACATTTGCTCTTCATTGCATTCTCGGCAACTTCAAGCACCGTTTCTGAACCGACTCATTACTGGGGATGAAAAATAGGTGCTTTATCGCAATGTTAAACATCATCGGCGGTGGGTTAGTGCTGGGGAATCTGCTACACCACAGTCAAGAGGACATCCGCACCCAAGGAAGGTTTTGCTGCGCGTTCGGTGGGATATTCAAGGAGTGGTTTATTTTGAATTGTTGCACCCCAATCAAACCATTACAGCTGAAGTCTACTGTCAGCAACTTCAAAGATTGAGCGCTGCATCGCAAATAAAACGTCCTTCTTTGGCCAATCGCGAGGGTGTTGTGTTTCAACAGGACAATGCGCGTCCTCATACTGCTCGAATCACCACTGCCAAAATTGAACAGCTTGGTTGGGAAAAGATTCCACATCCTCCGTATTCATCAGACCTTACACCATCAGATTACCAAAGCTGGGCACAAACCGTTAATCCGTTAATCGTTAATTAACGAAGTTAACTTTTTCGTTAACGATTTAACTTTTAAGTTAACTTTGAAAATCATTATAGGACTAATTAACTTCCGTTACATTTAACTTCCGTTAACTCAAGTCCGTTAACCCAAAAAAATTCATAAATAAACGTTTAAAAGTTTCTATTATTTTCAACTCCAAGGACTTGCTGACAGATGCTGCCTTCTTGGGTGAGCAAGTGTTGGTGGACTTGTTCATCAAGTTCAACACAGCCATCCCCTCCAGTGCTGCAGTGGAGCGTTTGTTCTCTATGGGCAAGGACATCCTGAGGGCCAAGAGATCATCCCTGTCTGATGAAAACTTTGATATGCTAATTTTCATGAAGGGCAACATGCATCTCATGGACAAAATGGAGAACGAGAAGAGGGAAAATTAAATTATATATATATTGTGTTTTTCTTTTTTTTATAATAAAAGTTAACGTTAACGGTTTATCGGTAACTTCCGTTACATGTTTAACGAATTAACGGATTAACGGTTAACGAAGTTAACTTTTTGGTTAACGAATTAGCGGTTAACGAAGTTAACTTTTTGGTTAACGGTGCCCACCACTGCAGATTGCCACCTATTCAGAAGTCTTCAAAACTATCTTGACGGGAAAGAACTTGAAAGTTTCGAGGGTATCAACATTGCCCTCTCCGAGTTTTTTGCTTCTAAACCGAAGGAATTTTATCAACATGGAATTGAAATGCTCGTAGAGAGGTGGCAGATAGTCATAAAAAGTGAAGGAAAATATATACGTGATTAAAATTTATTTTGATGTAGTTTTATTTGGAAATAAAGGTAAAAAAAAACGACATTATTATAGGATGACCTGATACATACCTACACCCCTTGACACTTTGACACACACACTAATTATCACTAAAATAAATTCAACTGGGGCAACTGAAAGTGGTAGTTGTCGACACACGAAAAAAAAAATCTTTCCACCCGATTTCATAATCTTGTTTTCAGTGATTTATATTTTTGCTTCTTTCACTCCTGAAAAAGTATAGCGGGTAGAATTCTTAAATTTTTATGGAATGTTACTAAATAATTGAAGTTACTGTATACTGAACCAAAATTTCGTGATTGTAAAGTTTATATTTTTGGAGTTACTGGACTTTAATTATCGGGACGTTTTTTCAACGACACGATACATGAAACTAGTCAACTGAACAAGATCACAAACCGATGAAAAATCATTCAACTTTTCAACAATATCTGGCTAATACATTTAACTAGTAATAAAAAACTGTATCCGACTACTCTAACATATTTCATACGAGTAACCTGACTATTGGTATCAATATAGAACGGTGCATCGACTAGTAACTAAGATTTACTGCCATATTACCCGATCACCTTACTTTTAAGGAAATGTAATGCATCTGACTACCCTTACATATTTCACGAAAGTAATCTGACCATGTGCGTATATATAAAATGTACGAATATTTCAATTATCCATCTAGTATGAAAAATAGTAGTACAAGTGTAACCAAATAACAATTTAATGTGCTAATGGTAAGGTAATTTGGCACTTATTATGTTTGATATAATAATTCGTGCATTTCTTCTCGAAGTTTTCAAACGAGTTTACAACTTTGACGGTTTTTGTAAATATTAAAGTAATTTGCCGATTCTGGCTTAAAAGGATACATTTCTCATTGAATATCATTGTGCAAATATGAGGCGTCCGGAGTAGGAGTGACGAAGCCGCCATGTTCGAAAATCCGTTTTCTGTATCACCATTTTCTTCTGGCCTTTGTCTATGCAGTGAATAATAAACACTTACTGATACTTCGTCACTAATGCCTCTGAAATTTAATTTCAGAGGCATTAGTGACGAAGTCATAGACAAAGGCCAAAAGAAAATGGTGATACAGAAAACGGATTTTCGAGCATATGGTGGCTTCGTCACTCCTACTCCGGACGCCTCGTATGATGTACCACATTTATAAATAAAACCATTACGTCACTTACCTTGGCCAAGTGGTAGTACGTTCGTCCTTTTATACTTCTCATTTATATTAGACACTGTTTACGGCCCCAAGTATCTCAGTGGTTGCGATGGCGGACTCCGGGCTGTGTGGCGTTGGTTCGCTCAGGCCACTGGCATTGGATGGAATCGAGTTAGCCGCTTACTCTGTTTCCGCTCTGGCTTAGGTGACCCTTGGGGTACACTCGCCCCTACCTCGTGGGGAAATGTGCTACTTGGATGTTACCCGGTTATTAGACTCTGTTTCTAGTCTATGTACTACAGTATATAGTTAACCTGCATAAAACTAGTTAACCACAAAATGAAGCTAGTCAACTGATTTAAAAATAGAACGAGCAATTAGTCATTTGACGCGTTTAAAAAAAAATTTAATAAATCAATTTATCGTCGAGTGAAAGCCCCGCCCCGTTCGTCCCAAGACTAAATTAACTACTTCAGTTTTAATGACTAGTTACGATTCTTTATGGTCAAGTAACTCGCAAGCTCAATTTTGAAACTGGATGAATCTGTTCACCTGGTTAACATAGTCTTGCGGCTAAAAAAATTTCAGTGCAGTGTGAGATACAGCAGACTTTTGAGTTAATCTCCTTTTCTGCATATATTGTACAATTTAAATTTATTTTTTCGTACGAAAATGACACTAATCGCAAAGGGTTGCCAAAGCCCTTATTTCAAAATATTTTTTACGCCAGTTATTTAAGTTAGGTCAGGTTGGGTCAAACTCGATGTAGCTAGTTTAGGTTTACATAAAGTTCATTTATTAGCGATGCAGCCTGAGATCCTGGGACCGGTCGAGAATCCAAATATGCTGATTATCAAACAATTAAATCATAAATTGTACCAAAAACGTGTTATTAGGTCTGCAACTGCAAGAACTTCATAGTTTAGATACAGTAATACACTTTTCAAATGCATATCGAATGACATCAATCAAGAGACGGCAAAAACATGGGGTAGTGGGGGGGGGAAACTGAGCTACCTCAATAATTTCCAGAATGGTGTAAAAAAAAAACCAACAGAATCGTAGTAAAATATATATTATATTTTATATATTATATACAGACATGGGCAGTAAATACTTTAGATGTATTTAAATAATAAGTACATTACTTGAAAATAAAAGTAATTAAATACTAAATAAAATTCAGGTTTTCAGAAAGCATTTAAATACTAAATACATTACTCCTAAAATGTATTTAAATACACTTTAAATACAATTTAGATACTTTTCAAAAAGCGCATAAAAGCACTAACATCAGCTTAGAGTCAAATAAAATCGAGAAGTCGCAGAAGTAGACCTGCAAATGTTTTGTGGCACAGAAGACACAAAGTCTTCACTTTACTACCATCTTTGGAAGTTATTCGGAAATATTTTCCATCAAAAAGTGGGTGTAGGTGTGATTCGCTATTTTTATTTTCACTTCCACCATCAACAACTTCTATTTTACCTTCTTTTCCACCACTTCCACTTGCTGCAGTCATGTTACAAATGTTGTCCTCGTCTAATATGATCAATAGGCTAAGGCTAATTGCACAGTTAGGGCTGAACTTTACACAATCACATATGACGATGCCTCAGGATAGACTGCCGGCTGCCGCACTGCAGCTGTGAGTCTGTGACAATCGCCACTAGAGCAGGCTGGAAGTTCCATTTTTCGAGGTGCTTCCAGAAAGTTCCAGCTTGCTGAGCCTGGAACTTTCTGGAAGCACAAGCATCTTGAAAAATGTTTCACTGTGTTCTGTGGTACCAGTTAAATACTGGGTGGTTAGTACTGTACATCCTCGCAAAATTGAACAGTTCACAAAAGAGTATTTTAAAAATTTATTTAAAAACAGGTATTTACAAATACTAAATACATTTCGAAAGTATTTAAATACGTAATTAAATATACTCTCCAAAAAGTATTCATAAATACATGTATTTAAATACATATTTAAGTATTTTCAAATACATTACTGCCCATGTCTGATTATATATATATACACACATATAAATAAATTAATGATGGGGTTGTTTAACCTCCATCGCAACACCGAAGGTCATATGACGAAGGGGACCTACAGCTTTACGTGGGATCCGAAACGGATAGCTACATAATCTGGGTGCGGAGGACAGCCTCCAATCCAGTGTTGGCAAAGGTGTTTTAACGGGCTTGGATAAAACCTGGTAAAATCTCCTGATAAAAACCTGGTTAAACGATGGGGTAAAACCCTGTTAAAACCCTGTCAAAACTTGAAAGCACTACTTTGATTCTTTGAAGAAGTAATTAAATTTATACATAAAAATTTGTATTCCAAGTCGAAAAAAGCATTCGCCTGAGGTAGTATTCAGTTAGTCGAACATAAAAAATACACGCTAGGTTAGGTTTGCCTAGGTTTGGTTTGGGTAGAACCCTGTGGCTTTTACTGATGTTTGTCAGTAGAGAAGCACTGGTGAGCAAGGTGCACCCAAAAAACGATGTTACCTCTGTTGTAAATCCAGCTTTTATATTTACAGTAATTTCACTTTTCATTAATTAATGTCATATTCATGTTTTTAACAACAAATAACTTATATATTTCATTCTGATTTCTGGGGTTGTCTGGGGATAGGCTAGGTGGGATTTAGCCTATGGGGACTGCAAACTGGGAAACTCGTTTCCCTTAACTTCACATATAAGTCGCAGGGTGATTTTAGGAGACATTTTCCAGGAAAAAAGTGTCTTATATCATGGTATAAAATATGGGTAAATCTGAATTTCACGTTAAACCCGTCCGTACCTCTCTTCCGAATTCCCTCGCCACCCTGCTTCATAGTTTTCCAGGAAGCAACCCTGGAGCCAACAGTGGTGGGAGGGTTAACGAGACATTGGTCGGACTCTCCGGAGAGAAAACACCCTCACCGGAGCGAGAAGGAAAGCGATAGGGCGTACAATATCCAAACACTAAAGCATTTCCCATGGCTGGAGAATACAGGTTAGGCATGACCTACGAACATACCCATTAGGAGAACCAAATATCCAGGGAGGATAGAAACGAAAAACCAGCAGCAGGGGGTGTGGTTGATGACCGTAACACATCGTAGGCCAGAAGTCGTAAGGCCTCTGGGTGGAAAGTATGATTCCTCGAATTAACATGTAGCCCTGATCGTTCATTAGGCGATCATTAGGTTTTACCAGGGTTTTACCAGGGTTTTACCAGGGTTTTGATAAAACCCTGGTAAACCCACCCAACCCTGCTCCAATCCAACTACTACCCAGACACAATGTCGCATAACTTCGCTGATCTCCAGGAAGCGGTGTTACAACACTGGCGGCCACGACGTAGCCCAGAGTTTGAATTGAGTTAGTAGCTTACCCCGTTAATGCTCGGGCTAAAGGTGACCCTTGAGGCAAACTTACTCTCATGTCGTTGGAAAATGAGTTTCCTGGATGTTACCTTACATATACTGTACATATGGTTACGTCGTAGCCAATGTCTAACACCGATTCTCGTTGATCAGCGAAGTTAAGCGACACCGAGTTGAATAATAGTTGGATGGGAAACTTTCCTCCCCGCCAGACTATGTACGACCCGTGGTTCGGATCCCACGTAAAGCTGTAGGTCCCCTCCGTCATATGACCTTAGATGCTGCGAAAGAGGTTAAGAAACCCCATCATTATTACCTTTATATATACACACACAGTATAAAATATATATATATTTTTTTTAATTGGGGTTGTTTAACCTCCTTCGCAACATCTAAGGTCATATGACGGAGGGGACCTACAGCTTTACGTGGGATCCGAACCACGGATCGCTACATAATCTGGGCGCGGAGGACGGTCTCCCATCCAATTACTACCCAGACCAATGTCGCTTAACTTCGCTGATCTCCGGGAAGCGATATATATATATATATATATATAATATATATATATATATATATATATATATATATATATATATATATACTGTAATATATATATATATATATATATATATATATATATATATATATATATATATATATATCCCCGCAAGGTGGTTCTAAGTTCGTACTCTTGAGTGCTCGTTTGTACGTGCGCCCTCCCGGCCCTAACACCCAAGGATGATGGGGCTCGACCTTGCAGTCCTTGGTCTTTTTCCACTTCGACTGTCCCCTCCACCCTTTCTTTTTCCTCTGTCTTTCCTCTCACTTTTTCTTTGTTTTTCCGCCGAGATATGCCCTTTTAAATAGAGGCGAATCGGTTCTTCCCGAACTTTAAAAAAAAAAAAAAAAAAAATTTTTAAATGTGTGTGTGTGTGTGTGTGTGTGTGTGTGTGTGTGTGTGTTACAGGGAATCTGTGTAACTAGGGCTTTCATGAAATCCCTAAAATGTTCAGGGATTCCACGTAAAGTACTTTCGTGATATTTTCGTTACACCTACGGGAAAATTATTGAATGCACGGTTAGGTCAGGTCAACTATAGTATATGCCCTTGACGATTGGATAAAGTCGTGATATTTTTGTTAAAACTAACGAAAATATCAAGACTTAACCTTACATGAAATCCCAGAACATTTTAGGGATTTCATGAAATCCCAAGTTACACAGATTCCCTATAATATATATACAATTTCCAAATTTTCTGCAATTATGACCAGGAAATACTATATTGGCTATAAATAGGGTACGAAAACTACGAATAAAGAATAGTCTTTAGAAATTAGTGTATAGAGCTTATTTCAGTTCTAAACTCTAATTTGTATATGAATAATATATCCGAAAAAGTTCAAATTTGAAGTCTTCATTCTTAAACTAGTGTAAAACCTGATAAAGACGTTTGAAATGACATACGTATTCGTCTACATAGTTTTATTATCCGAAATTCTTGGAATATTTTCCAATAAGTTTTTTTCTCTAAAAATTATATGGAGAACGACGTATCGCTTGAATTAAGCGTTTATAGTGTCTGAAAGTACGTTTAATAAAAGAATTTTACCTCTTAAGTAAAGCCTAAAACTTGAGGGCCAAATTAAATAAAAATAATTATCATCAACAGCCCAATTAACATTTGTATATTTAACGTTAAAATTATCGTAATAATTTGAATGTATGTAATTTTCATTTTCATCAATAAAGATAATCTCTCTATTTATCTTTCTGCTGAAGCTGAAATGTCAAAAAGGAACCCTTTCGGCGAAAATAATCGGATCCGCGCGATCTTGACGCGTTCCAATTCTAGATCTCAGAATCCGTATACCCCGTATATCCCATAAATCTGGTACAAATCAACCGAGAGGAGAACCCTGTACCCGGATCAACAGCGTGACCCTGTAGTTACTCTTCCATCGGGAACACTCGTATACAGGAAATCTTGCGTAGTTTGATTCTCTATCTGCCTGTATAAATTTGGTGTAAATCTCTTGAGAAAAGTCCTTACGATCCTTAAGATTACAGTATAACCCGTAAATTAGGACTATCTACATTTAAAAAAAAAAAAAAAAAAAAGTATTTTGGAAAATCTTCTAAGGTGTCGGATATTGTATGTAAATAGGGACATGTCCCGCAAACATGGTGAAACTTGGAAACGTAAAATACTGAAATTTGCCTGAAAGCATTTCATTGGTTATCCCTCCGCCAACTCCGAGTTTTGATCCCGGAAATTTTATGTGCCAACGTACTCCCCAAAACTAACTTACTCCGTAAATTTGGCATGAATTCGTCTATTTATTTCTAAGATCCTACAGTTACCCCGGTATTTGGAGAGTCCAATCCTGGAAGGGATTGGATTTGAGTATAAATCTTGTATTACAAATGCTTTAATGAAATATTACATTAAAAAATTACAATTGTATACTTTAAAATTCTTACACTTTGCTTCAGAGGCCCCCAAACAATGAAAAAAGTTCGAAGTTTAAATAAGGAGTTTACGGAGACCAATTCCCCAAATGACTGGTTTAAAAAAAAATTAAAAAAATAGATAAAATTCAGATAAACGTTAAAATTAACAATACTTTCAATAAATAAAAAATTGGAATGGTAATTTATTAAACGGACTTCAGTCTTCTCTTCTTCTTCTTCTTTATATATATATATATATATATATATATATAATATATATATATATATATAATATATATATATATATATATATATATATATTATTTCACGAAAGTAACACGTGAAAAATATTTATGATGAATAAAACCACGAAGGAAAGGAAACAGAATGGTGCTCAAGCGCTTTCGTCTAATGACATCCTCAGGAACACTGAAGTACATAAAGAGTTACAGCCTATATATACGTTACAGAAAAAAAAATATATATATATATACAGGGCTATTCAAAATGATTCATCCGATTTCAACTGAGAATACTTCCGTACCTACCAACCGTGCATCAACTGGGCATACACCACATGAAAGAGGAAATCTCCGAATTTTACAAGATCACCGCGAGAGGGCTCCAAAGTCACGCCGTGGTCTAGCCTAGCAACAAACAGTCAGTGTGAAAATGGCGTCCGCACAGCAGAAGGCGTTTTGTGTGTTGCAGTTTTCGAGCTGTAAATCGGTAGTCACAGTGCAGCGTGAGTTTCGTCGACGTTACAGAACGTTAAGGATACTGTGTACGTGCCACCGTTGCCCACATCTTTGGATGAGCTCCGAACTCGCATTGTTACTGCCGTAGAGTCAGTGACAACGGACATGCTGGAGCGAGTATGGGAGGAATTCGACTATCGTGTCGACGTTGCTCGTGTAACTAGGGGAAGTCACATAGAGCATTTATGAGGTGAGACAAAATTTGGACAGTTTTTCTTTTGGTTGATGTATCACAAATCACACTGTATTTGTAACATTAAAAAATATTCTCATTTGAAATCAGGTGAATCATTTTTAATAGCCCTGTATATATATATACAATAAACCGAGAAATAATAAAAAATTAAACATTAAAGGATTGTGGGAGGAGCATACAAATTTGTAAGGAAAAACTATCGATTTTTAGCACTTTTGCTCGAATCCAACACAAGATCAAATGAATTGTTTCCAACCATTGTTATCGTTAATTAAAAAAATAATAAATTTAAAAAATAAAAATAAAATTTATAAGAGGAGCATGCAAATTTATACTGGAAATCTGCCCAGGTTTTAGCACTCTGCCCTGCTTGTCTAAGTTCGATATATATAAAAATAAATTGAAAAATAAAAGTTATTAGAGTAGCATACAAGTTTACCAAAGGTTTAGCGTTCTACCCTTCTTATCTAAATTCGTTCTGAAAATTCCGAAAATTCTGAAAATTTTATTTTTATTTTTAAAATTTATTATTTTTTTAATTAACGATAACAACGGTTGAAAACAATTCATTTGATCTTGTGTTGGATTCGAGCAAAAGTGCTAAAAATCGATAGTTTTTCCTTACAAATTTGTATGCTCCTCCCACAATCGTTTCATGTTTAATTTTTATTTTTATTTCTCCGTTTATTGTATATATATATATATATTTTTTTTCTGTAACGTATATCGGGTGGTCCGAAAAAAATGACGCATTTTTTAAAAATTAATATCTCAGTAACCCCCTTCCTTGTCATGACAATTTTTATATGCAAGATACTTTCAAACTTCTTTTTTTGAATGCAAGAAACGGAATTCTGATATCTTTTATAGTTTTCTCGCAATTAACAAAAGTAACAACATGGGTCAAAAAAACAAAAATCGCAATATAATATCCGTTTTTTATACGATATCATTTTTATACGATATCATGCGATATTTTTGCAAGTTATTACAAAACTCTACAGGAATGAACAAGTCAAATTGTGGATATTTTTATTTTTTAACAATTCGTCAGTACCCTTAATGATGTTGTCAGAGGAAGATCGTATTCTCATTAAAATTGTTACTGTGAAAAAGGATGGAAGACTGGAAGGTTATTGCAAAGTTTCCCGGCAAAAAGTGGAAAAGGCGTGCAGTGGAAAGACTCTTAAAGAAGATTCGCGAATCGGGAAGTACTGCCAGAAAACCAGGAAGCGGTAGACCTAAAACAGCTTCGGTTCCAGAAAATGTGGATTACATCAACGATAAAATCTGCTCTCAAGAAGATAAACCAGGAAGTCATTTGTCACAAAGAACAATGCTAAACATTTGAATATTGGAAAGACTTCTGTACACCGAATAATTAAAGCACAAAAACTAAAAGCCTTCAAAAGAATAGTATCTTCTAGAAAAAGTGATACTGTTAAGGATAAAAGAAAAACAAGGTGCAGAAAGTTACTTGATAATTTCTCTGTCGTTGATATTAAAAAGATAGTCTTCACGGATGAAAAAGATTTCACTCTAGAAATTCCGCGAAACCGTCAAAATGATGTTGTCTACGGGCGTGGTAAAAAGTGTGACATTTCAATAAACAGATTGTATCATGAAACGTCAAGATTCTCCAAAAAGGTTATGATATCTGCAGGGGTCTCTTGGAATGGCAAGACAGATGTTCATTTTATTGAAACTGAAAAGACAAAGGTGAATTCTGCAAATTACATTGAACTTTTAAGAACAAAATTGTTGCCGGATTATTAAGAAATCCTGTATCAAGAAAATGATTTCATATTTCAACAAGATGGAGCACCGTCGCATACAAGCTACGCCACAGTCGTTTCTGATTAGCAATACACCAAAATTAATAACGAAAAATGAGTGGCCACCACAAAGCCCAGATTGTAATCCTATGGACTACTCAATTTGGGAGTTACTAAAAGAGAAGGTTTACCGAGGTCGACGAGAAAAATTCACCGAATCAGAATTAAAAAGTAAATACTTGAATCTTGGCAAGAAATTGGCATTAATGAAGTAAGAAGTATTATTTTTGTGTGGAAGAAAAGACTTAGATTAGTGTGTCAACAGAGTGGTGGTCCAATCGATCATTTACTGTAAATTAATTAGTTAAATTTCTGATTAAATTTTTCCTTTCTCATGATATTCGTTTTTTTGACCCATGTTTTACTTTTGTTAATTGCGAGAAAACTATAAAAGATATCAGAATTCCGTTTCTTGCATTCAAAAAAGAAGTTTGAAAGTATCTTGCATATAAAAATTGTCATGATAAGGAAGGGGGTTACTGAGATATTAATTTTTAAAAAATGCGTCATTTTTTTCGGACCACCCGATATATAGGCTGTAACTCTTTATGTACTTCAGTGTTCCTGAGGATGTCATTAGACGAAAGCGCTTGAGCACCATTCTGTTTCCTTTCCTTCGTGGTTTTATTCATCATATATATATATATATATATATATATATATATTGTGTGTGTGTGTGTGTGTGTGTCGTAAAAAGTCGTATATCCTCTTGAGTACACTAATTTTGTAGTGAGAAAAGTGTCCACATTTGTGGACGCAGGGATTCAGGAGGATATATCACTAGAAAGAGAAAACCAAATTTGAAAACACGCTCTAGTCAGCTCCAATACTAAAGAAATTACAGTAGCATTTTCTTTTTCTTTTTTAATTTAGACGTACCAAGTAGGCTTATGCGCTTATGTTACAGAAATATAGGTCTCAATGATGCCTCAGAACGATAATTAACTGATAATAATCAATGCCATGTGACGCCGATGACGTCATCTCCACTAAAAATGACGACACCGAATAATATCAATACAAATTACGATGCCAAGGGGAAGGTATCGTTTCAATCGTGAAATTCGAATCTTTACCGATGAAAACGGATACTGCATTGGTGGAAGTGATAAAAAACACGATACTACGAGCGATCAAACAAACCAACACGCCCGTAATGACACTACTAATACCAACGACGGTAAGGGAATGGCAAACACGATACTACCCAGTGCCATTACCCCCCCTTTCCCCTTCCTCTACGCGCCCTCCCTATCGACGACTAAAACTGTCCTCACTCACCTCCAGCATGAGATGCGTGAACTCTTCGTTGGAGAGGAAAGAAGGCTGCCAGTCTTCGCGCACCTCTTCACCCTCGCATTTCGTTGACACTTCTAAAACAAAAACAATTTAATATATATATATATATATGGGTTGAACAAAATAATGGAAAAACACTCATTTTCGGTGCTGTATTTTCTGGTATAATTAATGGCGTCATATAACTTACTAAATTCATATGTGAATGCATATAATATCGAGAACATCTATTTTAATATGCTGATATTGGTATTTCCTGTTCTTGTAGAATAAATAAAAATATGGCGGTTGGAAAAGATGGCACTGACTGAGAGTCATAACAATAGGAACCCATTTGGTTTGTGTCTCAGTATTAAAAGTGGCGTAAATGCCCCCGTAACTTGAGGAACAGTCCCCAACGTTGTGAATACATGGAAAGAAATAGGGAAAAACTACGTCACATAAGCATAATAACGTTCCCATTAGTCTCTCCAACTCCAACTTCATTCGAGTTTTTGCGCTGGTTGGTGCTATGAGGGGCTTTAATACAATTCTTATAACATCATTTTGACTGATACTGTTTTTTGCACACTCTTGTTTAGTTATGAACGAAGTCTGAAGCGACAGTCTTTGGTTCATGCTTTACGGTTCGTAATAAGGTTCTCTCACATTCTGTCAGGGTTGCTTTACGCCAACTATATTCCTTAATTGATGTACTTTTTACATTTTCTTTCATGTATTCATAACCTTGACTACTATTCTTCGAGATACAGGGGGGCAATTATGCGACCTTTAATACTGAGATCCCAACCAAACTGGCTCCTACTAATTTAGTGATGCACCGGAGCTCCGGCTCCGGCCGAGTAAGAGTTCCGGCCATTTTAGAAAACCTCCTGCTCCTGCTCCGGCCGGAGGTCTCACTAAACAGAGGCCGGAGGTGCCAAGTACATCAAACTCAATTTTGACAACTTTTAATTTTAATTCTATGAAACTATAAAACCTCATTTCTGCATCTATCCGAATATTTCATTTCTCAGATGACAGTAATAATAATTTATTTTATGAGTGATCAGTAATTGTATTAATATTTCAGTTCTCAGTGACTGTAATAATAATTTATTTTATGAGTGATCAGTAATTGTATTAATATTTCAGTTCTCAGTGACTGTAATAATAATTTATTTTATGAGTGATCAGTGATTGTATTAATAATTTATTTGATATAGGCTACTTTACTCAGCATTCAGCAAGACATCATAAGTTTCATAACCTGAGGATATTCTGTTCAATGGGAATTTTTAGAGAAATTAGCACATACAAAGCATAGAAAGTCGACTTTTATAAAGTTTAAGTTATTAAAGACTTAATAATTTAAAATAGCAGGACTTTAATATATAAACCCTAAATAGATGAGACGATGGACTACACACACACATATATACGAGTGTCCCAAAACCATGTATACATTTTAAAAAAACTTATAACAGGCGAACCCACTAACAGATTCAGATGATTTTTATTTCTTTTTATAGCCTACAGCCTAAGGGGATACAACAGCGAAATTGTTAACAGCATTGCCTAGCCTAAGGAGATACAAAATCGAAATTAGTAATAGCCTTGCCTGCCTACAGTAAACATGGAAAATGGAAGTGTGAGCTTATCATTTGAGCAACGAAAATGGATACTAAAGTCGTATTTTAAAGTTGAGAAGATATCAAAGGTTCAACAACAGTGGAGAGACAATTTTGGAACTAATCCTCCAACTCGACTTACCATTTCACGTATCTGTGAGAAATTTGAAGTATACGGTACTGTGCATGATGTGTACAAGCAAGCGACTGGGCGTCCAAAGACATCAACAGATGCTAACACTTCTGATGAAGTGTCTGTGAGACAATGTGCTCGTGAAACAGAGAAAAGTAAGACAAGTGTCCACAGAATTCTGAAGAATGCTAAATGGAAATCTTACATCCCGAGATTATTACATGCCTTGAATGAGGATGATCCGGATCGCAGAATCCAGTTTTGCGAATGGTTTCGAGTAAAAAAAACAGAAGATGGCCAATTTGCGGACAAAATTGTGTGGTCTGATGAGGCTACATTTAAGTTGAATGGTATAATTAATCGTCATAATTGCACATACTGGTCACAAGAAAATCCACACATTTATGTGGAACGACATGTAAATTTACCAGGTATAACTGTCTGGTGTGGTTTTTCTTCCAAAGGTTTGGTTGGTCCATTCTTTTTCGATGGTACAGTTACCGGTCATAACTACCTCAACATGCTTCGGGGAAAAGGTTTTCCTGCAATTCGACAGTTATACGAAGATGAGGACATTTACTTTCAACAAGATGGAGCACCTCCTCATTACCATCAGGATGTCAGGAACTACCTTGATGAAACATTTCATTATCGGTGGATCGGACGACGAGGTAGTATCGAGTATCCACCACGTTCACCAGATCTGAACCCACTTGACTTTTTTTTATGGGGTCATTTGAAAAATGAAGTATACAGTAGAAGACCTACATCACTTGAACAACTAAAGAGCACAGTTGAAGAAGCGTGTAGAAATATACCGTACAAACATTTTTGTTGAAGTCTGCCAATCAGTGAATCAAAGAGCGCAGTGGTGCATTGATGTCAATGGTCGACATTTCGAACACTTACGTGTTTAAAACAAATTAAACTATCTATTATTTCGATGTTGTATATTTTACCTATAAAAAGAAATAAAAATCATCTGAATCCATTAGTGGGTTCGCCTGTTATAAGTTTTTTAAAAATGTATACATGGTTTTGGGACACACTGTATATATATTCTTTTTCAGATACTTATGACTTATCTATGGCTACTAGAGATTCGACCCGAGTTTGGCTGATTGGACAACCATCTCCTGAAATTCTGGGTTGTCGGCTTCCTAATAAGGGTCAAATATTGAAATTGTTTTATCATCAGAAAATTTTAGGTCAAGGTAGAACAGAAAGTATGAATCAGACTCTCGATGCTGCTCTAGTTTTTTTGGAGAAAGCTCGTATTCCCTTCATGCGGCGTGACAGCGCTCTGAGAAAAATGGGAAATCCTCTTTCTAAGTATGACTCCCTCGTTAAGAGCAGACACAAACCTCGAGAATCTTACCGTACGGTTGAACAAATATTTGAGGGAGACTCGGAAGATTTATTTGATATATCACATTCAAATGCCATGGAATTAATGTCTAGTGAAGAAATCGAGTCGTTCTTACTTCTTCAGCAATTAGATCCAAAGTGTTCCAGCATAGGTTCTTTGGATATGAAGTCCAGTCTTAAAGAAAAGGGGAAGAGGGAGCGGGAAGAAGCATTTTAGCATAAGGTAAAAAAGGACCAGCAGCAAAGAAGAGAACAGTTTCAAGCTACGCATCTAGAAAAGGACGGTTCTTCCGAGGAAACAACAACAACAACAACAACATCGGATGAAGAATATGTTGCTCCTTCTAGGCTTACTTCATCAGAATGCCAAACAAAACCTGTTTCTTCATCGCGGAAGAAGATTCAGGTTACCGAAAGTCTTGCAGCTACATACGACAGGTTAAACAATTCATGCCGGAATGCAACAATGACTGTACGAAGTTTAGGTCACGATCTTAAGGACTTGTCGACCTCATCAGCTACAATGCACAGAGCACGTAAAAAAACGTAGGAAAATTTTGGCCGAGAAATACAAAAATGAAGAAATATGTCCAGGTGCACCAATTGTGATACATTGGGATGGTAAAATGTTACCTAACATAGTGACTGGAAAGGACAAAGTTGACAGGATTGATATCTTAGTGACAGGAAAGGACAAAGTTGACAGGATTGATATCTTAGTGACAGGAAAGGACAAAGTTGACAGGATTGCTATCTTAGTGTCTGCAGAAGGCGAGAAAAAACTTCTTTGGATTCCAAAAGTACGTGCTGGGAGAGGACAAGAAATTGCCACTGAAATTGTTAAATTAGCTTCTGAATGTGGGCTTCAGAAAAGAATTATTGGAATATGTTTTGATACGACGGCCAGTAACACTGGGATCAAATCTGGCGCTTGTATTAAAATGGAACAAATGCTTCAAAAGGAGTTGCAGACATCATATTTATGAAGTCGTGCTCGCTGATGTATTTAGAGTGTGTATGGGACCATTCAGTGGACCTGATATACTAATATTCCAAAGATTTCAGAAATGATGGGATTCTATGAACCATACAGATATAACAACGGTCAAAGACAGTAATAGTACAATAACACACTTTAGGGACAGCAATGTACTGAATATGTTGAAGGATTTAGCAGTAAGCTTTGTAAAGAATTCTTTAGAGGTTGACCACCATCCACGAAAAGACTTACGAGCTTCCGCATCTAGTTTTGCCGTTTTTAGGTGAAAGTAAGAGAAGTCATTGCGGACTAAGAGCACCAGGAGCCTTGCACAATGCAAGATGGATGGCAAAAGCAATTTACTCGCTCAAGATTTTTCTCCTTCAAGAGCAATTTAAAGTAACAACTGGAGAACTTCAAAGACTCGCGATCGTTTGCCTTTTCGTTTCTCTCGCGTACATCAAACCATGGACAATAGCCGCTAGAGCTGACAGAGCTCCAAGGGCCGACTTAGAATTTCTTCTGACTAGAAATTTTTGAAAAAGAAGAGAAATCTTCTTCCAGGGCCGCGTACACAGCAATGAAACGGCACCCGTGGTATTTCTCAGAGCCTCTGATCGGTTTGGCATTCTTTGATTCTGAAGTTTCCAATGAAGAAAAGGAACTTATAGCTGAAAATCTAAAAAAACCTTCAACTGGAAAGGCAAAACGGTTTGATGGAAAGGTGGTGAGTTTTCGGGAGAAAAGACTCAGATTTCGTGACCGTGAAATCCGAATTTTTGTTTACAGCCCCGAATGTAGATAAAAGTTTTCTAGAAGAAAATCCGATGAAATGGAGCGAAAATCAAAGCTTCCGCGAAGGACAGAAGAAAATATCCTCACTTTCGGTCGTCAATGAAAGACGGAACGAGGCATCGCTTTAATTAAGAAATTCAATAATTCTATCACGAGAGATGAAGAACAAAAACGATACCTTCTAAAAGTAGTAGCTGCTCACCGAAAGGATTATCCATCATGCGCAAAATCTGATCTCATCAAGTAAATAAATATATTGCTATCAATAAACTCTCGCTCGGATTGTCATAATACTAATATTGAAATACGAGTTACCTACATATATTTTTTTCAACACTATTTCATTTCCAAAAATTTTGTTCATTTTAATAAAGGCTTAGCCATTTTTCTATACTATTTCATTGCCGAAAATGTTGTTCATTTTAATAAAGGCTTAGCCATTTTTCTATACTACAGTATTTCATTTCCAAAAATGTTGTTCATTTTAATAAAGGCTTAGCCATTTTTCTATACTATTTCATTGCCGAAAATGTTGTTCATTTTAATAAAGGCTTATTCATCTTGCGCAAAATCTGGTTTCATAAGTAAAGAAATTTATTGGGATCTATAATGGCAGTAAATTCTTTCCTGGCTCTAAAAGTTTTATGACACGCTCATTATCGTTTAATTTCAAGAGTTATGTTCTTTTTAATAAACCATCATACCTAAGATCACAATTTTTTTCTCCCTTCATACGGTTGCATCATTTTGGCCAAATTGTTTCGCATATTGAGAAAAAAAAAATACTTTTATATAAAAAATCTTAATAGTTGCGGGACCCCTATAATTAGTGAGGTATTTAGCTGAAATTTGACTAAGGTTTATCTTTCAAAGAGCTATATGGGCATTAAGGTAAAAATCAAATTTACTAAAGTGGAACAGTCGCGTGTGTGTGTGTGTGTGTGTGTGTGTGCAGGCGGCGCCGGCGCGCAGCAAAACCCAGCTGTTCATCCTTCCACACAATAAAGAAAGTGGTTGGTAGATAAATGGGTACCCTGGGTGGCCTAGTGGTTAAGACGCTGGGCTGCTGGTGGGGCGTGGTTCGGATTTCACATTAAACTGTAGGTCTAAGGTGGAGTGAAAAGCATGACCTTCGTCAGAATAAACAATTCGGGCGGGAGCTAACCAAAGGTTTTACATATATATATATATATATATATATATATATATATATATATAACCAAAGAAGCAACATACCGCAGGGTTTTAATATAAATCCAAAGTTTCGAGGGATACCACCCTCATCTTCAAAGAAAATTAAAATTATAAAAAGTAAAAGATAAGTAAAAATTTTAAAACAATTACAAAAGATAAAAACTTACGGAATAAATCTTACATTAAAACACTGAAAGAGAGGGGAAAGTTATGATTTAAATACGGCGTAAATTTAAATATATAAATAGATGCCAATATAATCTAAGGTCACTAATGTTATTACTTACATTTAAAATCTTCAAACTATCTGATGAAAAAGGAGTGTCACAACCCATTATGGGTTGCATTGGGTTACTGATGGGACGATCGGTGCGAGACTGACCAGCGAGTCACCAGCATTTGGGTTGGTCGTCTCGCACCGGTCTTTTTTCACCAGATAATTTTGACATTCATTTTAAATGTAAGTAATAACATTAGTGATCTTAAGTTATATTGGCATCTATTTATATATTTAAACTCACGCCGTCTTTATATCAAAACTTTCTTCTCTCTTTCAATGTAAGATTTAAGTTTTTATCTTCGTAACTGTTTTAAAATTTTACTTATCTTTTACTTTTTATAATTTTAGGATTTACCTCGAAGATGAGGGGCGTATCCCTCGAAACGTCCGATTTATATCGAAGTCATGCTGTATGTTACTTCTTTGGTCTTCCTGTTCATTATACGTTTGAGGTTTTACACACACACACACACGTTAATTTGAATGAAATGCTGGTCATTACCTCGAGTGCGAGAGGGTTAACGTAAAATGTCTCGACACAAAAGCGTTATGCGTTTCCTCGGTTCCGTTAACTTTTTCACCCGACGGAAGCGAGCACTCTTCTCGCTTGTTTGGGCATTGCTCTAAATGGTGCTCCAGTCCAGTAACTGGGAGAGGGCCGTTTATTTTCAAAATAAGAAGGGATCTGGGGTCCTGGCCCCTCTCCTCACAAAAGCCCAATACCAAAAAAAATATCCGACTCGATAAAAATCCTAAACAACATTCCAATACTGTTACGTGGTTGGTATAAATGGCCACAGTGCCAACTTCAAACTAATACAATTAACTTTTTTTTTTTTTTAAACGAGTGAACGCTGTCGTACTAAATTAAAAAAAATATATATATTTTTAAATCCTAATGATTCTACACTGCTCCTTCTTCAAAGTCGAACTGCCATTATTTTTGGCTTCATCGCTTTAAATTTCCTGTTGCCGGGAGGGGGACTAATATTCCTCAAAAGGGTATAAGTGTTTGAAAGGCGTTAGACGTTTAAATTACTCTATTCAGTGGATTCGACAGCGCGTTTAAAGAAGACGACACGTGAAATCTAAATACCGCAATACCGACCGAGTACACTGACAAGCTCATTCTACACTTTTTTTTTAATGCGGGAAGGAAGGAGGGTCCGAGAGCGAATGCCCGCAAAAACGCCCACCCCGACCTCCCATACAAGAAGAAGAGGGCCAAAATCAAGACCCGAAGTTTTCGAGATGCCTGGACAATCTGCGTTTGAAAGATTGGAGGTTAGAGACGGGGAGAAAGACGGATTGAGGAAGGTTATTCAAGAGTTGACCGATTGAGTAGATGAAAGACGGAACACCGATTAACCTTTGCGTTGTAGAGTTGGATATAAAACGAATGGGAATGTGTCGAAAGTAGGGTACTGCAAGCTCTCTTTAAAAGAGGAAGCGTGCAGTTAGAGTGTTTAGAAGAGCAGTGTCCGTTATAATAGCGATAGTAAAGAGAGAGAGTGAGGCAATACTGCGGCGGAGAGAAAGGAATTGAAGACAGCCAGTAAGAGGCGAGGAAGTAATGAGACTAAAAGCTTTTGATTCCACTCAGTCAATTAGAATTGTGTGGGTTGAGCCACCCCGCGTGAGAAGCGTACTCCATACAGGAGAAGACAACACCCCTCTACGGACATAAACTGAATGGGATGAAGAAATTGCGGAGCCGGTACAGCACACCTAACTTCTTAGCTGGTTTAGAAAGAAAACTATGTGACCTTTCCAGGAAAGCTCACGTAAAAAGGAAACACCGAGAATGTTAAGAAAAGAGGAAGGATTGAGTTGTGTATTGAAGATAAGGGGATAGTCGTGTGGAATATTGTGATGAATAGACGGATGGAGGAACTGAGTTTTTGAAGCATTGAAAGCCACAAGGTTTTCTCTACCCCAATCAGAGACGGCAGAAAGATCAGAGGTCAGGTGTACTATAGCCGTCCTACGCGAATCATAGACTGAATGTTAAGAGGGACGCTTTGGGAAGAGGGTGGAGAAGTGAAGAGTGGAATCATCGACATAGGAGTGAATAAGACAGGAAGTGCGACTTTAAAGATCATTGATAAATAAAAGGAAAAGAGTGGGCGACAGGACAGAACCCTGAGGAACACCACTGTTAATACCTTTAAGAGAAGAAGTGGCCATCCACAACCGCAGCTATAGATCGGCCAGAAAGGAAATTAGAGAGGAAGGCGCAGATAGGAGGAGAGAAACCGAAGGAGGGTAGTTTGAAAATTAAGGATTTGTGTCAGACTATCAAAAGCTTTTGATATGTCAAGCGCAATAGCAAAAGTTTCACCGAAATCCCAAAAAGAGGATGACCAAGAGTCAGAGATAAGCAAGATGATCACCAGTAGAGCGTCCCTTGGAAAACCCATATTGACGATCTGAAAGAAGATTGCGAGAAGAGAGGCGTTTAAGAATCTTCCTATTAAGGAATGAATCTAGGTCATTCAGGACAGAAAAGTTGTAAGCTAGTTCACCGGGGATGTCAATGAAATTTCAAAATGGAGATTTCGGCAAAAAGAAAGTGGGATAGAATGTAGTCCACTTTGGAAGTGAGGTAGTCAGAGAGTTTTGGATAGTCAGTAGAATTAGGAGAAAGGGAGACAGGGCGCGTGGATGTATTTAATTTGAGATTGACGGGTAAGCCGTAGCCAAAGGGTGTAGAATTCGGAGAATTCAAATTCGGGAATACGAGAGCAAGTTAGTTCATTTTTTTAATTCCGCTCCCTCCCCGCCAGAGACGGGTACGGGAAAAAAAACGACCGGAAAAAGTAGCCGAGGAAATTTTACGAGAAAGAGGAGAATATATACGCTAGCTCTACAATTACGCTATACACACACAGAAATCATACGCTAGACAGCACCGTTTTATAAACGAACATCATAATATATTTGCGCTGATCGTATATCAACTACTTAGTATCGTCACAAAATATTTACGGCATATTTACCCCATAGCCCACTCCAGGCTAGCCCCAAAAGGATTAAGAGAAAGCGGTAAATATCAAACTCTATGTCTACTAGGGTTTCTCAACCGGGATCCCGGGCGGCGGAAAATGATAACCTTAAATCCCGGGACAAGCGCGGCAAATCTCGGGATTTCCCGGCTTTTACAAAATATTTTAAAAACGTTATTTCAAATAGTTTTACGTTAATTTACTTCTGTATCTAGAAAATACAAACCTAAAGACTAGGATGACAAATTTATAATAGCACGAATCACGTTGCGTTGTACAACTCGAATAGTGCCAAAGAGTATTTGTACTCGACTTGATAACTCATGATGTTTGTTTTGTTATTCTTTTCTCTCATTTGTTTTGCAAACTATTTTTTATTTTTTTAACTCAATAGTTAACTTCTTGTTTTTTTTGTTTTGTAAAAAAAGAATGTTTTATATTTTATATGTGGAAATACTTTTTAAATGAAATTCTACTGAAACTGTTTTATTTTCATACCTAAGTAGTGCAGTTAACATCGCATATTGGGATTTATCGTTATTTGTTCATATATATGTATTTATAATAAACCGGAAAATCCCGGGATCCCGGGACGATGGCCGATTTTGTCCCGGAAAACTGGGATAGTGAAAACCTCTGAAAACGAGAAACCCTAATGTTTACACCCATATACACGCAAAGCCATCACGCTGGCAGTGGTGAAATACTTCTACGGGAAAGGGGTTGAAACAAGAATTGAAAGTGAAAATCAGATTTTCCACACCATGCCCTCAACCGTCACGCGCATTCAGCCACCCAAGAGAAAGAAAAGAAAAAGAAATAGTGACGGTAAAAACGCGACTCTACCTCACCTAATCCATGCCATGCATTTAGTTTTTAGTTTTTTGCCCGTTAGGAAATTATGTATTTCTACAAATATTTCTACTTTAATCTTAGACATGTTCACAAGGCAGGCAAGTTTGTGAGCGTGTAATATGTCATGTGTAATATGTCATGTGTAATATGTCATGTGTAATATGTCATGTGTAATATGTCATGTGTAATATGTCATGTGTATATGTCATGTGTAATATGTCATGTGTAATATGTCATGTGTAATATCATGTGTCATGTGTAATATGTCATGTGTAATATGTCATGTGTAATATGTCATGTGTCATGTGTAATATGTCATGAATATGTCTGCCAACTTTTTGAATGTCGCCGAGTTTCAACTTGCGTCTCCCGCCGTGAAAGGTGTTCATGCGCCAAGTGATATATTGAGTCGTTCGTAGTTCGCGATGTTGTGCCACCACGAGAGTAGAGAAAATCTCTCTCTGGCGAGGAATATCAGTGAGAGATCCCTGTATCTATCCCCGTGTACTCGTCCCTTATGGAGCGTGAAAGTGTTTCGTGGATGATCAGCCGCTGTTACTACGGCGAATTCAAGAGTCTCCTATTTCGGGACGTTTATGGGACAAGTGATCAAAAAATGGGTTGCTCGATGGTTGACCACGCTATGTGAAGTACAATGCAACCAGAAACGGCTCTCTAAAGTGGGGAAGGACTAAGTGTAGAAGTAAATATTTAAACAAACTCCCGCGGAGTTACGTTATAATGCTATTTTCAAAACGCTTATCTAATCGATTCTTAAATTACGTTACATGTTGGGACAGTCTTAAACTCTGAGCGCATTCAGAACTTTGCCAAACCTATTTTTAAACATATTTACACTTTGGCTCGAAAGAACCTCTGAGGAAAGTTGATTCCAGATATGAACCGTTTTATGAAAGAAATTACCGCAGATGGAGGTACTAAATATTTTAGTTCTAATTTAAAGCCATTATTATTTCTCGTCGGAATGGTATTAAATGAGAATAATTTCCCGTAGTCTACCCTGTCTATTCCACTAAGCATCTTGAAAACTTGAATAAGCTGACCGTGCAACCTCCTGGTCTCTAATGCAAATGGATTTAAGCGTTCTAATCTACGTTCGTAGTTTTGAAGTCTCATTGAAGGGATCAATTTTATGGCCGTTGATTGTACCCTTTCCAACATCCTTCCTTAGGGACACAGACTGAAATTGCACGCGATATTCGAGTTGAGGTCTAACTAGTAAATTGTAGACACACATTACAATCTCTGTTTCTAAATTGGAATTGTCTTTTAATATAACCTAGTATTTTCAAGGGCCTCTTTTCGACTTCCGCACAGTGCTTTGACGGTTTGAGATCATTACTGATATAAACTCTGAAGTCTTTCTCTAGATCAATCTTAGTCAAATTCGTCCCCAACAGAGAGCAATCGGTCTTCGGGTTCCCGTAACCTACGTGCATTACCTTAAACTTTTCGAGTTGCATGGCATCTGCCAAGTACCAGACCATTCGCCCAACCTATCAAGATTATTTTCAAACGTTCTTACACCTTCCTCATTACCTACGCAATCTCCTAATTTGATATCGTTAACAAATTTAGAAATTGCGCTTAGGAGCCCGACGTCTATATAATTAATATAGATGAAAAAAGGTAAATGACCCAGAACGGAGCCCCGCGGAACCCCATTGGTGACGGGGACCCGCTCCGAAACCACTCCATTTACTACCACTCTCCCCTTTCTATCTCTTAATCAATCTTCAATCCAGTTGGAAACGAGTCCAGTAATTCCTCATCAACCTCTGATGAGGGACTTTGTCAAAGGCTTTTTGAAAGTCGAGATACGCTATATCTATCGCTCTAGTTGTGTAGTTTGAAGTTTTTATCCAACTACAAACAAGGTCTCACCAAAAATTTAAACAAAAAATACAGCTAAAGATATCTCTAAAACGAAATACACCGAAATAAAGCTTATAATGTATACGTTCAAGACGAAATTTCTCGTCTTTGACGGTGAATGTGTTAAAGACGATGCCATCTTGTTTTTATTTTTTTTAATTCTGAAAAGATTGTGTAATACGTAAGATGCACGCGTGCGTAATGAGGAATAGGGAGAGAAGCGCGTGTTTGAGAGCATGCTGGACCGCTCACAGGGTAGATGAGACGGAAAAAGATCAGTTAAGGATGCCAGTGACGGGAGAAACGGAAGTTTCATCACTCCCCGTCTCTTACCTAACGTCCGTACCCCCTGGAGTACTTCCCTGGTCGATTGGTGTCTATAATCTCCTCCTACTTAATTATCTCGCGAACATTTTTTCCTTTCAATTATATATACACTGTGGATTAACGTAATATTAATTTAGATTGAAATGTAATATCTCCTTCTTACCATCTTTAAGTTAAAGACGGGTTAAATTTTATATAAAAAAAATTACATTTCTCAATCGAAACTTTGTAATACATAGCTACGTACTTAGTTGTATTTACGTTTGCGTATATGGCAACTAGTTTATGAAAAAGTGTAGGAACACTACAACACAACTCTTCATTCACGTAAAGTGAAACTAACAAAGGCGGGTAAAAACTACCGTCATTCACTAAACAACGCAACAACACTCGGGATGAACGCTACCAAGACTAACAATCATGAGAGCTCAGAATTGACAAGCGGGATGGAAAATTTTATTCAAAATATACACTTTTCGAAACCTAATCCCAAAGTTATATTAACTAAATACCTATACCCTGTTCACACACTCTTAGAACGAGGAATAAAAGTTCAAAGAACTACGTTCGTGGAATTCTTGTTCCTTAAAAAAAAAAAAAAAGGAATTCTCCATTTGCGATGAATGTTCGCACTAATTTTGCCCGCAATAACGGAATCTTAAGTCTCAGTTACTTACGTTGCGGGAAAATTTGGAACAGGAATCCTATTAAAAATGCGTAGTGTGAAATCTGTATTACTACCAAACTCACGAACAGACTATGGAACCCTATTCTGTGCGTGGTAATAAGCTCACTAATTTACGTTACATAAAAGACTTAGAAGAATGCTTAATAACCTACAATAATTCATTTTATACGCGCGTAACTTTAATTTGATAAGATAAAATATAACGAAATACCCTCAAAAATTAATATAATAGATGTTTGGTCTACCTTTTCAGTTATCGTCACTGAAAGACAACTAAATATTACAACGGGCTACAATGTGACCACGTCGAAACACCGCTTCCGTTAAGGTGAGCGAGGTTAAGCGACGCCGAGTCTGTTCGGTAGTTGGACGGATGACCATCCTCCGCGTTCAGACGTTGTAACGACCCGCGGATAGTTCGGACCCCGCGTAGTGTCTACGGGTCCCCTCCGTCGTATGACCTTCACTGTTACTGAAGTTAAACAATCCAGAACACTACTACTACTACTACTATTGTTGTTCAACTTAACCTCCTCTTTCAAAAGAAAGTAACCATGGCAACGCATTTGAAGTCTTGGGATTACCGACGATAATTAGCTCAAAGCTCAAAAAAGAGAAAAATTCCTTTGTGAAAATTTAATATTTTATATTAAAATTATTTTATTTTAAAAAGTGGTAAATCTTAAGGAAATGTCATCACCCGCAATAACTTGCTCGTAACGTATCTCTGCAAAAAAACAGTACTCTTGAAAAGTGTGTTATATCGTTATCCGTTATATTATTATGTAGATTACGGTCATATACTTATTTTTCGAAATTCAAGTGATAACATCTCCGTAACATTAAATAAAAAAGTTAAACAAAAATTCTAATTGTAACGCGAGTATTTTAATTGCTCGTTCCGTAACAGTTGATCAATTTCCTGAAGTTTAAAACCAATTAATTATTCCCTAAATAAACATGCTTTCATTATTATTATTATTATTATTTATTAAACAACAAACATACATACTGACTACGCCAAAGCATGGAAGTAAGAAATGAATTATTTTTGTACATACGTACGTGTACGTGTGTGTGTGTGTGTGTGTGTACATGAAATAATAATAATAACAACATGGATAGAACACAATAACAACATTACAAATAATAATAATAATGAAAGGTTTTCTCATGTATGAAAGGTTCAGTTCGAAGCATTGATTCTGAGGAAAAATGATGAAAAAAGAAAAAAAATGACCGAGAAAAGGGTGAATAAAAAAAAAAATACACAATCAGTTCAGTTTTTTGTTTAAAACTATGTAGAGCAGTGGTCAAGACAAACCCTTTTCGTCTATAAGTGTATGTCCGCTGATGTCACCATTCGGCGCGAGAGGGCGCCGCTGCAATTGGCTAAAAGGTGAAGTGGGCTAGACTCGCGCTTGCCGCGGGTATTCTTAAATCGGACGTAGTACGCGTAACATGGAGCGCTTCACGACTGCTGAGATGGCTGACATGCATATGGTGTATGGGGCTGCCAATGGAAACGGAAGAGCTGCTGTGAGGTTGTACCGACAGCGCTTCCCAAACAGACGTGTGCCAAACCACCAAACGTTTGCGCATTTGCATCGGCGACTGCGAGAAACTGGAACATTCCATGCAAACATGCATGACACTGGTCGGGAGAGAAACGTGCGCACTCCTGACATGGAAGAAGAAATCCTACGGCGATTTGAGGACAATACAAGCGCAAGCACGCGAGGTGTTGCACGTATCCTCGGTGTGAACCACGACCTGGTCTGGAGTGTGTTGCACGAGCAGCAGTTACATCCGTTTCATCGTCAGAGAGTCCAGGCATTACAACCTCGGGATTACCCTCTTCGTGTGGAATTCGCACGCTGGTTTCTGCAGCAGACAGCGGTGCAGCCTAATTTTCCGGCTTATGTGCTGTTCTCAGATGAGGCCTGTTTCACACGTGAGGGTGTGTTTAACATGCACAATTCTCACGTGTGGGCGCACGCAAATCCACATGCTACACGGGTGCATGCTCATCAAGAACGGTTCGCCGTCAATGTTTGGGCGGGTATCGTCCATGGCAAATTGCTGCTCGTGCAACACTCTCCAGACCAGGTCGTGGTTCACACCGAGGATACGTGCAACACCTCGCGTGCTTGCGCTTGTATTGTCCTCAAATCGCCGTAGGATTTCTTCTTCCATGTCAGGAGTGCGCACGTTTCTCTCCCGACCAGTGTCATGCATGTTTGCATGGAATGTTCCAGTTTCTCGCAGTCGCCGATGCAAATGCGCAAACGTTTGGTGGTTTGGCACGCGTCTGTTTGGGAAGCGCTGTCGGTACAACCTCACAGCAGCTCTTCCGTTTCCATTGGCAGCCCCATACACCATATGCATGTCAGCCATCTCAGCAGTCGTGAAGCGCTCCATGTTACGCGTACTACGTCCGATTTAAGAATGCCCGCGGCAAGCGCGAGTCTAGCCCACTTCACCTTTTAGCCAATTGCAGCGGCGCCCTCTCGCGCCGAATGGTGACGTCAGCGGACATACACTTATAGACGAAAAGGGTTTATCTTGGTGTTGCCTATCCCCCATTACAATTTGTACAGAAAGTTTTCAAACACCCTGTATATAGCACAGCATTCATGGTATTCATTTCGATAAAATATTTTGATAATTACAATAATTATCTCATTTACTGAAAAATATGTAAAATATTGTGTTCAGAATTATTAAGCAAGTATTCTATTTATGGATCTAAATGATGAAAATGGGTAAGAAGAAGGATTTAACACTAATTGAGAAAAGAAAAATAGTGAAGTTACTCGCTGAAAATATAAAATCTATCGAAATTGCGAAGCAGTTTGGCAGAGCTTATCGAACTGTAAACAAGTTTGTAGCGGAGGGTACCAAACTGAGGCAGCGAAGTGATAAAGGAGCTATAAGAAAAGTGACAAGGCGGCAGATATCTGTAATCAAGCTCAAACTGCAAAGCATCCATTGTCCTTACGTAAAGAGGTTTTTGAGCAGGTTGGCATACATAATGTACTAAGAACATCTCGATGTGGAATCCTCCAAACAATTGGCAAGACGTGTAAACCTACGATTCAGTCACCATTAACACCCAGGTACGAGAAGCAGCGTGTTGAATGGGCGCGTCAGTACGTGAAAACAGATTTTAATACTGTATTGTTAACCGATGAATGAAGAGCAACCCTTGAGGGATCTGATGGTTGGTCAAGAAGATGGATTGCTAAGGGTCAATCTCTACCATGGAATGAGGTTTTCTTTTAGAAAGTTTGCGTAAGACTGGGGATTCATTTTTACACCATCAGGCACTCTGTATGGGACAGCTACTTCATTGCCTATCAATCCTGCCCAAAACATGACACTACCTCCACCTTGTTGGCGTCTTAATCTCGATGGTAGAAATTGGCTCTCAGCAATCTATCTTCTTGACCAAACATCAAGTCCCTCAAGGGTTGCTTTTCATTCATCGGTGAACAATACAGTATTAAAATCTGTTTTCACGTACTGACGCGCCCATTCAACACGCTGTTTCTCGTACCTGGGTGTTAATGGTGACTGAATCGTAGGTTTACACGTCTTGCCAATTGTTTGGAGGATTCCACATCGAGATGTTCTTAGTACATTATGTATGCCAACCTGCTCAAAAACCTCTTTACTTAAGGACAATGGATGCTTTGCAGTTTGCGCTTGATTACAGATATCTGCCGCCTTGTCACTTTTCTTATAGCTCTTTATCACTTCGCTGCCTCAGTTTGGTACCCTCCGCTACAAACTTGTTTACAGTTCGATAAGCTCTGCCAAACTGCTTCGCAATTTCGATAGATTTTATATTTTCAGCGAGTAACTTGACTATTTTTCTTTTCTCAGTTAGTGTTAAATCCTTCTTCTTACCCATTTTCATCATTTAGATCCGTAAATAGAATACTTGCTTAATAATTCGGAACACAATATTTTACATATTTTTCAATAAAATGAGATAATTATTTTAATTACCAAAATATTTTATCGAAATGAATACCATCAATGCTGCTATATATAGTGATTATTTGCTACAAATTTCATTGAAATCGGGGGAAAAAACTTTGAACAAAATTGGAGAAAATGTAATCTGCTTAATAAGTGCGAACGCAGTGTATTAACGTTGCAGTAATTATAACGCGTCAATTCGAAACGGATCCACGGGGTAAAACCATCTATTTAGCGGTCTCCCAACACAAAGTAGAGCGTCCCCTCTAAAAAGGATGAAACGTACCGAAATAATAATATTAACACTGCTTTACTAAAATGAAAAAAAGAAAATTAATATAATCTTTTTCACTCTTTCATCAAACGGAGGTGGACTTCGCATTCATTAGTAGGTCTGCGACGAAACTCTAATTTTGACAGCAAAGCCGAAATGAAAAAGGGTACGAAAGATAAATCTTTCCGTTTTCACTACGAGTATTCGCAATCAAGACATCTACGCACTCGAGTTCCCTTGACGCCATGGGGGAGGAGAGGGGGGGGGGGGGGTATATTTTTATAAAATTTTGAAAAAGGAGGGCGCTAAAGACTTTTATTTATACATCATACAATAACCATATTTCCGTCAGGTTCAAAATTGTTTTCTTTATTGCGAAGCTAAACGACGGTGAGTCCGTTCAACAGCGGCTGGATGGGTGACCGTCCTCCGCCTTTAGATGCTGTAGCGACCCGTAGTTGGTTCGGACCCAAATTAAAGCCGTAAGTCCCCAACGTCACATAATGTTTACCATTTCGAAGGTTAAACGCCACACTTTATATTTTTAGTGTTTTTCACTCCGCCGAACGAGAGAATGATCATAGCAATTCTGTGAAGGTCTTCGTCCATTTATTTAGCGAATTGTAATATTAGGGAGGACAAATTTAAAAAAAAATATTTAATACAGTACGCCATACAGTACTTAAAAACAACACCTGCGATATTACATTAAACTACAATACCATTTCAACACAAATGTCTTATTAATAATATAATAATAATAATAATAATTAATTAACTGTACTCATGCGCAATAAAACCAATATACACCCTCGAAACCCGATATCGCACCTCCTCTTTGATGATGCAAGTACTGTACAGAGTATCTTTCTAAATTCTGAGGATAACCAAAACCTGAAGACATACAAAATTTCCACAAATGTTCTCCGTCATTTTAACAGGCTTCGTTTCATGATGTAGAAGAGATAAAATAATGCGGTTTGTTTTAAAATAAATAAAGCTCAGTACCGTAAGTGTTAATGACTTTCACGCGCATGCATCTACTGTAGACTCTCCAAATGATAAAACTACCAGTATCACAAAGTGGCAAACTATTTTGCTAAAGAAATGATCGATTAGACCATGGGTCGGGGAACTTTTTTGGGTATTACCCAAAAATCTATTTGAGTAAAATGAAATTACCCCCAGACTTCAAAGTAAACAAAAACAAGCCAATTGCTCTTAAAATTGTTGCATATGGTATACAAAAAATTCAAATTAAAAAAAATGTTTATTGGATCCATTATTATGGAGAAATAAAAAAAAGCCACACATGCTGGCATAAGAATAGCACACAAACAAAATTAGTAAAAAGGATTGAAGAACTGAAGAATTTCATTCAAAACATCTCCACTTCAGGTTTTGGAAAAATGATGCCGTTTCATTTTTGATACATCATCATCAAAATCAGGACGTAAATTCGTAATATTCTAAAATTTAGAATAACGCCACATTTATGTAACAAAATAAAATAAAAATACGAAAAAAATATCAGCACAAAGTGTCAAGCACTAAAAGCACCTCTTCGTTTCATGATACCATACACACGACAGGCTCTGAGGGAAGTGTGTCTCATACCGCACGCATTACCCAAAATTTACCCCTGTTCCCCGACCACTGGATTAGACCATAAACGTCGGATGAAGATGTTAAACGCATTAAGAAAATCATTTTCACGTAGGCCAGGAAAGTCGATTCCACAATGTAGCCGCGAAGTAGCCATTTCTTAATCAACAGTTCACAAAGTACCGCATAAACGCCTTCGTCTACACGCTTATAAACTACAACATTGTCGCGCGAGATGTTGAGTCAGGTGGGGGTCAACATCGAGTATTGATTAGATGATGTTTGCAGAGCCACCAATGGGGCACACGTACGAGTTTATTAATCGAGTAAACTCATTTCCCCAGCTTCGTAGGGGTGAGTATGCTTCAGGAGTCGCCTGAGCAGAAATAGGGTGAGCGGCCGGCCTAACCCAACCAGATGGCATCGGCAGGGAGAGAACTCAGAGCCTCAGCGCCCAGAAACAGATCAAACACCGTAACCACTGAGCTACCGGACACTCAGGTTTATTAATAATCTCGCATAAAACTTAAGGTATTGTGCTTTGTTGAATTTAAAACATACCGCATTATTTTATCGCTTCTACATGATAAAATATGAATTAGTAATGTACCGATTCCAAAATTTAGCCGATGCCGATTCTTTGCCAAGATTTTTAAAAATCATGTCCCTTCATGTTAATCTATTACGAAAACTTTCAGTTTTCATATTTTTATATTTAAAATTTGTTTAAATGCTTTTCCTCAGCTCACTACAATATACAGCACCAAATTAGTTACTCATATACCGTAGCTAGTGACGTCAATTAGTTTTATTACTCAGTAAAATGATAAAATAATTTAATAGTTTCATAAACTGAAAACCAATACTGTATTTAAAGTAATTGGTTTTCCTTATGTTGAACATGGTTTCTTTCGTCAACAATGGAAACAACAACAAATTTTCATTGAAATTCAAAGGGCCCTGGTGGCCTATTTGAATAAAAGAATGGATGGATATACAGGGTGGGCGGAAAGTAGCTCCCTATTTTGGATTGGTAAAAAAATACGTATATTATCCATTTATTTCAGAAGAAATAATATGAAAAGGTAGGCATACATGGTAGGTTTTCTGTAAAATTCAATGTGGGCTCCAACTCTTTCCACCAGCTTCTGGAGCCGCCCAGGAATGGCGTCCACTGACTTTAGCAGGAACTCCGGCGGGATGGAGGACATGACTTCCCGAATTCGGTCCTCCAGTTCTTCCAATGTCCTCGGTTTGGTGCGGTAGACTTCTTCCTTTACCCACCCCCAAAGAAAGAAGTCGCACGGTGTCAAGTCGGGGCTCCTGGCTGGCCATTGATGTGGACCACGACGACCCATCCAACGCCCAGGGAAGTGGGCATCCAGCCACTCACGGACAACAAGAGCGAAGTGCGGAGGGGCGCCATCTTGCATAAATATCAGATCGTCGATGTTCTCCCATGTGCTGACAACCGGCCAGACCTCGTTTCGCAACATAGCAGGTACCGCTCAGCATTCATGGTGTTGCGCAGAAGGAACGGGCCCACAACCTGATCTGAGGTCATACCACACCACACCGTTACGCTGAACCGATTCTGCCGTTTTTCAGCGGTAACCGTGCGACTTCTTTCTTTGGGGGTGGGTAAAGGAAGAAGTCTACCGCACCAAACCGAGGACATTCGAAGAACTGGAGGACCGAATTCGGGAAGTCATGTCCTCCATCCCGCCGGAGTTCCTGCTAAAGTCAGTGGACGCCATTCCTGGGCGGCTCCAGAAGCTGGTGGAAAGAGTTGGAGCCCACATTGAATTTTAGAGAAAACCTACCATGTATGCCTACCTTTTCATATTATTTCTTCTGAAATAAATGGATAATATACTATTTTTTTACCAATCCAAAATAGGGAGCTACTTTCCGCCCCCCTGTACAATTTATTTCGGTTCATAAAATTATTAAAATACTTAAAATAAATTCAACATGATAAGATGGTTTGATATAAAAATTATAAAATACAACTTAATATAAAATTATTATTAATAGGGAGTAGGAGATTACGATAGTTTAATATTTAGAAATTAGCTAGTCAGAAAAAATGTAAATTTCTGGTGTTAACAGTGACGGCAAATTCGTATGCCTAAATCTCTCACTAAAATAGGAACAAAAATTTTAGTTTTAAGATTTTTGTTGTTTAAATCTGTAAAACAAAAGGTAGTTTAGATTATTGTTATTGAAGGATATCAATAGGTTTCTCGCTACGGTGTTAAAAATTAAAACTGTCCCAAATTATTTAAAATTCGTTCGATTTTAATTTTGTTTTCTTTCGATATTTGGGTCACCCGGGTCAGCCTTGGGATAGAGATTTATGGTAGGGTCTTGAGATCCGTATCTTAATAAGTGCAACCGAAAAAGGAGTTGGGCCACACTAGGTAACTTAACTTATTAAGCTTTGCCTTTTTCGTGAATGGAAAATGCATTTTATACAATTACGCTTCGAAATGAGTATACATCATCATAAATAGTCGGGTTTTTTGTATATTCAAATTTTTATAAATATAGACTTTGTTTTGTAATTAAAATTTTAAAATTTCAAAGAATCGGTGAGAGAATCGGCTAAATGGCCGATTCTGCCGATGCAGATTAATTGGTACGCCACAAACTGTTAAAATCACGGTGAAAATTTGTGAAAACGAAGTATGTACGAAGTATATCTAAAGTTTAGGGTTCAAAGCAAATCAAACTCTACCTTTCTGATTCTTGAAAAAAGCAATGGTTGCCTTGAGCACAGTAGATTTGTCCATCTTCCTATTGTTGGCGGAAACCATGCTGGCCAATTCGTTGATGAGGCGATTGAACTGGTCTCTACGCTTTTTCTCAGACAAATTTCGACACTTTCTGAGAAGGAAAAAGAAACACTATTTTAGTGAAATGCCGATTTTAGTGGTTAACCCGCACCCACCCATTTTCATGACATTCCCTTAACGTAAACTTTAGGGTTAGTCCAAAATGGTATCTACTGCAAAATAAATAAACGAGTAAATGAAACTTTAAGAAACGAAATCCATGATCGGTGTTTGCAGGTAACTCGTAAGCGAGAAACCAGGACGATGGGTTCAAGCTCGTAATTGGGAACTCTGTCCTATTCGTGCGGGGAAACTGAAGGCTTATTCTCTCTCGAACCTTAACCAATTTGAATAGGACAGAGTTTTTTAAAAATAAATTGCCCACATTTCTTACATTCAAAAATAAAATTTAGGAAGAGGAGGAACGAACGCATCCACATATTTTTCTCGAATTAAAAACTTTCCACCTAAAGAGTTTGCGCCTGTATGAACAAAGACTAAAAACAAAACGTAACCTAACCTACGCTTAAGGGATTTTCCACGAGTTCACGTACTTTCATTCTTTCTTTCGATTTCATAAATGGGTGAACGGGAAACAGTCAATTATGGGAGGGGGGGGAGGGCATGTACGGCGGAGGAATGGATGCCTAAAAGGGAGACCACTTCTCAGTCCTTAACAGAATTACAGATATTACCAACTACCAACTGGATTCAGTGGGGCATATTTTTGCATTAAATACCACTAAGAAGTTATTCACTGATACAAAGTACAGCTCCAGACCAAAAAAAATAGAATACCTTTCAAATGCGCTCATGATCTTGATAATACCTTTTTACGTTATACACCTTTATGAGAAATAGCGAGTATCTGTGACGTCATTATGATAAAAAGACACCTATATACCAACTTAAAAAAAAATATAAGGCCGTTCAAAAATTACGTAACGCCATTTTTGCTAAAATTTGACACCACACCCTCCTGTAACATTCCGTAACGCTACACCAGACCCCCCCCCCCCCCCCGAAGATGTTATGTAATATTTCCCCCACCCACCCACCAATAGTGACAGCTGTATATGTTGCACGGTACGCAGATTTCGTCATCTCGCGATATTTTACACGTTATATTTACTACTACTACTACTACTACTACTATTATGGAAAATGAAGAATTTGAATGGTTCGATAAAGACAACGTCGACACGGACAATTTAGAATTACACTTAATTTATCTGTCGTCATGGGTACGCCACTACTTTCTCCTGAATCTCAACGACAACCGTACGAATGAATGAATGAATGGATAACAGTACTTCACCGGCGCTTCGACTGCCGAGGTCATATCGCGCCGAAACTAAAGTAGAGAGAACGCAAGATGGTAAGAGAGGAACGCGAGAGGAGCAACAGCTAGGGAAAGAACGTGAGAAAGGAGAGAAAAGGCGCGAGGAATAGCGAAGGGAGGAAGAAATTATACCCGAGTCACACTAAATAGAGAGTAGGAAGCCAGTCTGACGGAGAAAGGAGAACTGTATCCTTCGGTACGGGCGTGAATCGCCCTACAAAAAAGAAAGAGTAAAAGTGGAGCCTGAAGGGTCAAAAAAGGGGAACTGGGAGCGAGAAACGGCAAAGGCGGGACAAACTAAGAGTAGATGTGAGAGAGAGAGGAGTGCCGCGAGGGCATAAGGGGACAAGATCCCCCGTCATAAGATGGTCACGCGTGAACTGTCGCACCAGCGGGTGCGGGGAGACGAGAGAGGGCAGGGCCTCGAAGCGCTAGGGGAGTCGGAATAAATAACGAAAGGCGTAAAGGGAAGTTGAGAAAGAAATCGAAGGGCCAAGAGAATAGCCGAGAGTTCCGCCGTAAAGATGGAAGCTGCTGGGGGGAGGGATAGTGATTTAATTACCAACGGGTAGGCTGCCGCGCAACCCACTCCGAGTGGCGAGTGAAAGCCGTCAGTGAACACATGGGGATAGAATCAGAATGGAAAGAGGAATTGCCGGAGGGCGAAAGGGAGGAGCTGTGATTTCGGTGCAGTAGAGAGGAAGGAGCAGATATGGAGGGGAGGAAGGGTCCACGGGGGATAGGTAGAGGGGAGAGAGGAAAACACTCGCTCCCCCACCCCCAGAGAAGACAGGACGACGTCCATCCGAAAACCAAACGGTCGAACAAAGTAGCTTAAAGTAAAAGGACCGAAGAGGGATTGGAAGACTGGGTTGGAAGAAAACTGCCGAACGCGAAAGAGGTATTTTAAGCCCTCTAAGGTACGGTGGACAAATGGACGGCCAACGGAAGATGGCCACTTTCCGCATAAAGACTGACAATGGAAGAGGACCGGAATGCGCCAGTGCTGATGCGTACACCCAAGGAGCGGATAGGGTCCAGCATGCACAGGGAGAGGAGGGAGGAACGGGGGAATAGGCCTGACAGCAATAATCCAACTTACTTTAGACCAGGAAGTGGTAGAGCCGCCAAAGGGTGTGGTGGTCAGCATCCCAATCGGTATGGGAAAGGAACTTCAGAATGGTGCAACTCTGAAGGCACTAAGTCTTCAGAGACTTTAGGTGGGGAATTCAGGAGAGGCGGAAATCGAGGAGACCCAGAAATCTAGTTTCGAGGATAACGGGGAGCGACGATACATAGAAAGGGAAGGGACGGCAATGCAGCGGCAGCGGTGAGACAAAAATGCATCACCACCGTCTCCGAAGGAGAAAACCGAAACCCATGGGCTGTGACCCATCTGGAGACCGAATCCATGGCCGGCTAGAAGAGACGTTCAAAGAAGACGGATCGAGAACCGGAGCAATAGATGGCAAGGTCGTCGACAAGAGGATGGGTGTTGTCCCCGAGCGCAGAGTCACCAGGTCATCGATCGCCAAAGGGAAGCAGATAACAATCAGGACGCTGCACTGGGGAACCCCTTCCTCCTGCGAGTGCACAGAAGAGAAGCAAGTACCCACCTAAACACAAAAGGAGAGTGGAAAGACAAAAAGTTGGAGATGAAGGGAGAAAACCTCGAAAACTCAGGATATAAAGTTTATGGCAGATCCACCACCACCAGGTAGTAGTCATACGTTTTCTCAAAATAAAAAAAAACTGCATAAAGGTACAGGGACCACAGTCTCCAAATGATACAGGGACATTTTTCTGAGTGTTGAAATATCAAGCAAATTTCGGAAGATTCAATGAAAATAGTCGAATTACACAGCAATCACCACGTGATACATCTGAACCCCACACACGTGATCAAACCTACACTCCCGGCACCCATCATATTTTGTGCTGAAAAACAATTTTCCCCAAGATTTATGGAAATTTAAGCTTACAGTTATGCTTTGTAAATTATTAGTAAAAGGGTGACAATATACATGGGAACAAATAGGTCATGATAATTTTTATCTAGTATTATGATATAATTATTTGTGGATTAACTGAACAAATACTATGTGTATTTACAGTATTGCTAAAAAAAATTAATTTCCAATTTATGTAGCTAATTTTTAGCATATGTAATGCATTCATACGCAAGTATTTATTTACTAAAAATTATCTTTAAGCATCTAGTCTAGGGATGCTGTGATTGTGCTTCCTCAAGGCAAGGTGTGTGAACCCCTTGCTTGACAAAATATACCTGTTACTTCACCAAGATTACAAAATTCATTTGCATTTTCTTCATAGTTGAATTACCCACTGAAGTAAATCTAACACACCTTAAACACTTGGGCCCACAGGGAATACTAGCTCTCACAAACATCAGCACATATTCATGACAACATGCTATTATTCCTGACATATGGAAACAATGTAAAATTATTACACTACCCAAACCAAACAAAAATCCAACAGAACCAGCTTCCTATAGACCCATTACTTTACTATGCACACCTTCTAAAGTAACAGAAAGACACATCTTACAAATCACCAACCCACACCTACCACTATCGCCTACTCTACATGGATTCAGACCACCATTCAACCACGACATTACTCACTAACCTCACGCAGCACATCATGGATGGCATCAACTCCAGAGGACCAGCTCAACGTACACTATTAGCAACAAGAGACATTAGTAAAGCATTTGATACTATCCCACACTTCCCTCTCAAACAAAATACTCAACACAAACATGCACAATAACGCCAAAAGGTGGCTGAGCAACTATCTTTCAGGAAGATACTCACATGTCACATTTAATGGCAAGTCATCCAAAAACAAGCTTTGTCCAAACGTGTCCCTCAAGGGTCTGTTCTCTCATCAACAATGTTCAACTTATACATGCATGACATTCCAACACCCATAGATAACAAGCTTACCTTATCATATGCAGATGACATCACTCTAACATCCATCCACAACATCGACACCACTACAAATAACCTACAAACATACATAAACAGTATACAAGACTGGCTCTCACACAATAGACTCAAAGTAGCACCCACAAAATCAACCATCACCTTGCTAACAAGCAACATAAAAGAACACCAGATAACTCCACAGCTTACACTAAGCAACACCAACATTCTACACACTCACAGGACCAAAATACTTGGGGTCACATACAACACATCATTATCTTTTACAAACCACATTCAGGACATTAAGAACAAATGTACATCAAGACTTAACACGCTTAGGGTACTAACATGCACAAACTTTGGACACCAGCAGGAAACATCATCACTCATATACAAACAATATATTCATTCAGTTATGGACTATGCTAGCCCATGCTGGGCACCCATTATCTCAAACACACACACAAACATCTTGCAGATAATACAAAACAACGCACTTCATATCATTACAGGATGCACTCAAACACCACCAATAGAACACCTGCACACAGAAACAAAAATACTGAAAGTTAGGGAACATTTAGACATGAGGGGAAAACAATTCATGGCAGCAGCGACAACTAGCCCACAACACCCTTGCCACTACATGTACAATCATGCACCAACACCTCGCACCATTAAAGTAACACCAGAGAGACATTAGAACCAAATACTCCATTCTATACCATGTCCCCCCCCCCCACACACACACACCTAACTAGGCTGACCATATTTCCTTGAGACAAAAACGGGACATTGGGATGGCAAAAAAGGGACGGGGTTATGTAATATTCTGTATTCATGAAAAAGTAAGTACATAAACATATTGAGCTTACAATTATTCTTCAGTGACAGAACCCATACAAAAATTTAGGTAGACGTAGAGGGGGACTGTATTTCACCACGATTGTACCATGAATATTTCTCCGATGAAGTAATCTTACGCAGCAAATTTCGGTCTTTCAACACCTTATCATAAAACTTCTCACACTCCATGACACAATTTTGTCTTACAACTAACATAGCCCTCATTGTCTCAACACTTAATCTAGATTTCTCCTTTGACCACATACTGTTCATAACAGAAAATATTCTCTCAACAGGTGCTGTACTTCCTGGAAGACAAAGAATAAACTCTACAATATTACAAAAGTCTTATAGGTTATGAATAATAATTTATGATTGACCAATATTAAAGTATATTTATAGTTTTTTAAAAATGGGACAAAATTGACATTTTTATTAAAATGATGGGACGGCCAGGAAATATTAAAAAAACGGTATGTATGGTCAGCCTACACCTAACCCACAAAGCACTGACACGACTCGGTCTGAATGCGGTCCTAGGTGTGAAGCTGCCACCCATTGACAGGTCAGAGACCAGCCTGAGCAGATCGGATTGAGTTAACTTAGCACGATTCCGATGTGGACATCACCCTAACTTACAGACATATGAACACAGACTAGACAACTTCACAGATGACACCTGCCACCTGTGCCAAGACACACCACAAACAATTGAACACATTATGACATACTGTACCATTCTAGCACAACATAGAACACAACACCACATCACTAGTGCGCTGAACCTCTGGTCCACTCTGGAGAAGGGAATCGGTTACCTGCATGCTGCCAACTTACTCGATCAGGGTGGGCTGATTGGCTAACCAACAACAACAATAACCCACTGAAGTTGTTGGGAAAACCCCTATGTGCTGAAATATCCAACAAATTTCAGAACTTCACTGTAATTTGTACCCTTCAGGTATTTTAACACAGGTAGAACCCAAAATGTGTTGAATTAGTGGGCTCCGAGTGTATTTAGTTAGTCCACCCTTAGCCCTGATTATGGCCTCCAATCGACGTGGCATCAAGGTGACAAGTCCCTTGCATTCTTCTGTAGTTCTCAATTGCCACATTGTTATCAAACACCTCTTCAGTTCACTAAGTGTTCCTGATTTATGCTTTTGAACCATTCGCTTAGCAATATTCCAGAGATTTTCTATCAGATTAAGATCAGGAGAATTAGCTGGCTATGGTAGTACTTCAATTTCACGAGCATCAAACCATGCAGATGTTGCATGAGCCACATGAGCTGGAGCCAAGTCATGTTGAAAAATAAGTGGTTCATCTCCATACAGCTATTTTGCAGACTCCAGCAGAAAGAATTCAAAGATTTCTTGATAAATGTGACTATTGACAGTTCTATTCACAAATGCAAGTAACAAAAGTTAGTATCTCAGCTTGAATAAAAAACTACTTTTACACGAATTAACCAACACATCTAAACACACTAATGAAAGAATGTGAGTACACATGCTCAACTTACTTTACAAAAATTGGTTCATAATTAAATTATCTTTATAAATGTACCTAAATAAAATTTAGTGTAAAACAAGAATGTTACTTAATAATTGAGACAAATTCTCTTATTACAGCTTCCTAAAATCACAAACTATCAACAATTATCAAAATTCAAGTGAAGAAATTTTACAAAAATGGCACACGGAAGAAACAGCAAACTACTCCTACCTCAACCCAAGCATCGCCCCTTCTCTCCCCTACAAGAGTCTCCATGAGGGAACCGGATGCGCTGGAAAGAGAGTGTATGCCTCCTCCCTCCACCTCTGGCACTGCCTTCTCTGCATCCAAAGAGGTCCCCTTCCTTCAATGAATTGAGGAATTTAATGCGAGCAAATGGTAGGAGTGCCAGGCATTTACCAGTGAAAATAAACAATTAGGTTTATATGTGGGATCATACCTGCCTCTTACCCTAAACTACATGGCAGAAAAAAATGGCAGAGTAAATAAATTAGAAGAAAACAACAATTTCAAACAGCACATAAACATGCCTAATGAGAAAGAATTTAGAATTTGGACTTCAGAATGAGGCAAAAGGAAATGAAAAACAGCAACCTTAAACAGGAACTGCATAAAGACCTATACGAGGTGTGTTCAAAAAGTTCCCGAACTGGTTATGCTGTGCACGCATCACATGACGCACATGCGTGTCATGTGATGCATGTTGTAGTGTGACTCAGTCTGTGTCCAAAGAAAGATGGTTACCGCTTGTTGATATATTTTCTCTCAATATTTACTGTTTTGTGAAGTCATTTTGTGTGTGTTGTCACATTTTGTGCATTTGAATAATGGCTACTGTTGAAGAACAATGTGTGTGCACAAAATTTTGCATTAAGCTGGGCAAGACTGCTTCTCAAACCCATGCCATGCTGAACACAGCATTTGGCAATGATGCCTTAAGTCGGACAACCACTTTTGAGTGGCAGAAGCGCTTTAAGGAAGGCCAAATGTCAATGGAGGACAATGCAAGGGTGGGGCGACCTTCCACTTCAAGAACTGATGACACTGTTGCTTGTGTTCGTGAAATGATTCGAGGGAACCGTAGACTGACAATCAGGGAAGTCACAAACAAAATGGACATTTTAATAGGATCATGCCACACGATACTGAGAGAGAATTTGGGGATGTGTCGTGTGTCAGCCAAATTTGTGCCATGACTCCTGACTGCCGAGCAGAAAGAGCAATGTGCTGTTGCCTCAAGACCTCCTTCAACATGCCAATCTTGATGAAAATGTTCTCAGAAACATTGTTCTGGGTGATGAGTAGGGTGTCTCATTAATACATAGAAATTTTTTTTTTCGATTTTCTCTTGCTCGCGAATGCTGCCCCGATTTCAATAGGCATAGAGGTTCTAAAAATCGAAAAATGATGGGAATCGAACAGTATTTAGAGGTCACAAGTTTAACACTTTCTTGTAGCTATTTAGGAAAAAAAAGAAATTTCTATCATTCTCTTATTCTCTTTATTTCTGAACAAAAATGAAAATAAACGAAATGCACCTTTCATTAATTGAAATAAGCGCGTATAAATGGATTGTTTTCATCATCAATCTGTCCTACACTACTTGATTTTACTCTTCAAGCTCTCCTTCGTCTTGACGGGGATCAACTTCTGGTGAGCCCGAACCACCTTGAGGACAAATTGCTTCTGCTTCTCATCACGCGTGATGGTGGAATTGAATCTTTTCATCAAAGCGATACCACGCTCGGCGGCGTCATTGACCACCTTCAGGGCTTTCACCCTCTTTTGCGCCATGATCCAATCCTGGTCATTGATCCAATCCTCTGGATCTTTCATGAGGAAGGTGGGAGACTCAGATTCTGGAAGGATCGCGCGGAAGAAGACTTCTTTTGTTTTCCGGGTGACGAAGAGCTCGATGGATTGCTGTGAATTGAAGTTCTTCGGATCGATCCGCTTGAGTCCTTTCTTCGTGGCGGGGGATTGAAGTCGTTGGACCATCTTTAGCTTCGTGTCCTTTGGAATGCGGTCGTCAAAGAAACCAAGCCCCACGAGATCCTCTGAGAGGTACCACAGGTGCCTTTTCAAGGCCATGGATGCCGTGTGGCTGACTTCCTTGTCAGGGTAGGCCTCGAGCAGGCGAAGGAACTCTAGGTCGTTCAGTGGAGCTCGATTCGAGACCATTGCCTCATTCCACTGCTTCACGTATGCGAGGGAGATGAACAAACACAGCCGCCAAAGTCCTCCTCCTTCCCTGGCTGTCAGGTCCAGTTGGTGATGGAACATGAAAATCTTGAGGGCATAGATGGCTTTGGCCATCCATCTGGCGTGGTGATAGGCCCCAGGCTGACGAAATCCCCCCTGGACCTGACCGCCAAGGAAGCGGTAGGAAAGGATGAGGAGTTCACGGTAGTCTTCTCGGGGATGTGTGCCGTGGGAAAGCGTCTGCTGCAGGTATTTCTTCATGGAAGACGCTTGATTTGCCCAGTTGTCAGTTGTTGTGGGATTGCTTTCGTCACCGATGGACAAGAATGACCCTTTGTCAATGGAGGCCCACCGCTGTTGAAATCTTTTGAAGAGGAGAATGTCAGGGGAAGAGGACGGCCCCAGACATCGCACGAAGACATCCTTGAGTAAGATCTCCAAGACGTGGTGACGGCAAGCCAACCACAACATGGGACGGCCAAACTCCTGCTCAATGTGAACACAAGCACCTTGGATCATCCCAGCGTTCACAGCTGTGGTGTCGAATCCCAGTCCAATGATTTGCTCCGAAATGCCAAAAGCCTGGACTTCCTGGAGTACGGCTGCAGCCTGTTCTTTTCCAGTGCCGTCCACCGCAACGGGTACACCAAGAAGCTCCTCGACTCCATCGCCCGTCACCACAACAGCAATCCGGTCAACCTCCTTCTTCTCCTTGGCGATATCTTCCAACAGTTTCCCATCCCAGTGCAAGACTAAAGGAACAGAAGCTTCGAACTTTCGGGTCAACTCTTCTCCCATCTCCTTTCGGATCTTGTTCCGTGTTCGATGAACAGTTGCTGGCGAGATTACCAGGTCATCCAGGTCATGACCCAAACTCTGAGCTGCTGCTGCAAAGGACGACGTTGCTTGTCTCACGGACATGTTGTCGCGATCCCAAGCAGCGATGAGATTCGGGTCCGTGAGGGTATTCATTCGACTTTTCTTTTGAGTCTGGGCCTTGCTGGTGCTGGGCGCTTGGTACGTCTCGTCGTCATCATCCTTGTCTTCCGTGTTCATTTCAGTGCTGCTACCATCCACCTCCAAGATCGCTACCTCCATGAGCTGTGTCACCCCAGCATCCCATTTACTCTTCCTAGCCGTGGATGCAAGATCCCTCTTCCGCTTCACAGCTTTCTTCTTTGCTGTCTTCTGGTCCACCCCCGCAAGACTTGACGACATCCTGTCTTCCCTCTGCGAGGTGAGAAAATCCTTGTCCTCCTGAGGGACCTTGGAGGAGGATAGCGCGGAGGAGTGAGCCACGTCAAACACGTCTTCCAAATCCGACTTGAACATCCCCTCCTTGTACCGGTAACCCTCTTGCGGCTTTGTCCTGTTCTTCTTGAGTGCGTCGTAGGTATCGATCAACTTCGCCAGCTTCTCCCCTGCGTACTTCTTGGTGGTAGTTGGTATGTTGGCCTTCTCCCAGATGGGCCAGATGGTTTCCACCACCAGGCGAATGCTCTCCGATTTGGTCTTCCTTCCCTCTTGGTGGTGGTGGAAGTAAAGGAGCAGGCATTGCTCCTTCGATGGAAGTCGTGGACAAACAATCGCTGCAATTGGGGCCTTGTCCAGCAACCACAACTGGTTTCCTGCTCTAGTAACCATCACCTGCGAAAGAGAAGAAAATCTTGTATAAGTGAAACAGAAGTGGCGAACTTGAGTGACCCCTAAAAATCCTCCTACAGCTGTCAAATTTTGTGATGACAATCCTTTATAAAGGTGTAATACGGGCAAGCGTCGCCCCGACCCGAAATCCTCCATTCGTATATTTGAGACACCCTAGTGATGAGACATAGGTATATGGGTATGGCGTTGAAACAAAACAGCAGTCATCGCAATGGAAGTGTGCAACATCCCTGAGACCAAAAAAAACAAGTCCGATTGAATGTGAAGGCAATGCTGGTCATTTTTTTTCAATTACTACGAACTTGTTCATTATGAATTCGTCCCTAGAGGTCAAACAGTTAACTAACAGTTTTGTTTGGAAATACTGAAGCGTGTGTGAGACGCAGTAAGGAGAAAACAGCCTGAAAGTTGGAATGCAGGAATGTGGATATTGCACCATGACAATGTGCCTGCACACCACACACAGCGCTGTCAATTCAGCAGTACCTGATGAAGCACAACGTCGTAGTCATTCCCCAGCCACCATATTTTCCAGATCTGTCTGTGGCAGACTTTTTTCTTTTCCCCAAACTTAAATTTGCATTGAAAGGTCAAAGATTTCAAAGTGCGAAAGAAATTATTCAAAATGCAACAAACGAACTGAAGGCAGTCAGGAATATGGCCTACCATGAATGCTTTAAAAAATGGAAACGCCGTTGGGAGTGATGTATAGCTGCACAAGGAGATTACTTTGAAGGAGACAACAACAATTAGATCTTAAGTGTTAACAGAAAGTTTTTATGGGATCAGTCCAGAAACCTTTTGAACACACCTTGTACTTTTTATCAGGAAACCTTGAGGCCCACAAGGTTCCCCAAATGAAAACCCAATCAAAATCATCAGAGATGCCATTATTAGAGAAATACTCTGTATAAACATTCCTCAAAATGTCATTATGGAGGCACATTGAGTTAGGAAAAATGATTATGACAATGACAAGAAAATTACAAAATTCAAATTAAGTGACCAACTTTGAAAATTAGAAGTGCACTTATTAAAATCAAACTAAAATATATTTATTAATAATAATAATGAATCTCTGTGAATACAGAAAATAGGGTAAACCTTTGACAAATTATTAAAACTCAATAAAGAAAAATAATTTATTCCTGTTAACCTCTTCATGGAACATCAGCAAGTCATAAAAATATCATCAGAATCAGAAGTACGGTACACAGCTCAGGTCCACAAGGAACAGTATTAGGGATGTCATGGGTACCAACCTGATCGGGTAATGTACTACTCGATGATACCCGACCCAATCGGGTAAATGCTAAAAAATTGGGTACAGGTAGTAAAAACCAAATTCTAATTTAACTTTAATTTTATTGTTTTGCAGGTTTCCTCGATATATTTTTTGTATAATATTTTTTAACAAAACATTCAAAATGGCAAATCGTAGTATGGTTTGGGACTATTTTATCATTGATAAATTAGATAATAGTAAAGCCAAGTGCTTGAACTGCACACAGTTAATAAGTCGCAGTACTAAACCAACAAATTTTGGAATGTCTTCAATACCCAATTGGGTACCCGTACCCAATCAGGTATTACACTTCGGGTATCCCTACCCAATTACCCGGTAAAAGCACTACCCATTGCATCCCTAAACAGTATTAACTCCACTCCTATTCATTATCATGCTGACAGACATAGACAATGAAGTAGCCAACAACAGTATAGTAACATTCTTTGCTGATGATACAAAGATCAGCAGAAAAATTGGCAATGCCGAAGAGGTGCAAGCCCGACAGAGGGGGACAAACAGAATATACAAATGGTCAGAAGCCAATAACATGAATCTTAACACCAAAAAATTTCAATTCTTCAGATATAGAAGAAATGATTAACTTAAAAACATAGTAAATTCAGAGGAGCACAAAAGCAAAAGATTTTGGGGTAATAATGACCAGTGACGCAAAACTTGAAACATAGAATCAGACAGTGACAAACAAAGCAAAAAGAGTTATGGGATACCTACTGAGAACCTTCAAAAGAAGGGATAAGAATATGATTCGCTTGCTGAAAACACTGATACAATAGTACCAAAACTTGAATACTGCTCAGTCTTGACATTCCCATGCAAAAAAGAAATTAATAAACTAAAGAAATCGAAAGAAATTTCACAACCAAGGTTGATGGCTGCAAAGAACTCAACTACTGGGAAAGACTTTGTAACTTAAATTTATATTCACTGGAAAAAAGAGAGACACCATAATTTACATATGGAAAATTATTGAAAAACTGGTACTATACCTCAAACTGAACCCAGTGACCATCACTGGAAAATTGGAAAAGTAGAATGTGTAGGGTTCCCAAACTAAAGGCCTGACAAGAGACAGCCTCAACACTGAAAGAAAATAGCTTGTTTGTCAGGGGGCCTCAAAGCTTTTTAACCAACTTTCTAAAGACCTCAGGAACATCACGGGTGTCAAAGTTTAAATCTTCAAAAGGAGACAAGATGCTTGGCTCAGGACAGTACCACATGAGTCAAGTGAACCTGGCTTTGCATGATCGAGACAGCAAGAGAGCAACTCGCTCCTCCATCAAGTCAGGTCAAGAGGTGGGGCCACCAGCTTCATCTTAAGAGAGATTGACACATGGTGCATGTACCATGTTTACCAGATATATGTGAGACAGAATAATATATGCCTGTAAGTCCCAGGAAGGACAAAAGTATCAATTCATACTCAACATGATTTTGACAACTTTCAACAGCATCTACAAATAGAAATGCCATCAGCATAACCTGTGTGCTAGGTAAACCAATCATTACTCTTATGAGCCTGATATAATATTTATAATTAGTGATGGGACGATTAATCGAGAATCGGAAGAATCGAGCATTTTTCAGGAATCGGAATCGAGGGAATTGTACCATGATTTCCGATTCTTAAAACGATTCTTTAACTTTTAATTGAACCAGTTTTGCAATGTAAACTTTAAAATTTAAATGAAAGAGGATAACAAATTTTATTTTTATTGTATTGTAGCTATACATTAAAACATGTATATCCATGATGTGTAATCAAGATATTAAAATGAATTGTTACAACTTACAGTTGATTTTTATTTTTAAACCAATCTATTATAATTTATATTACCATACTCATAATGTAAATAGTTAATCTTACCAGAGTAAAATATGACAATTTCCAGAAAAACAAGTATAGAATTATATTTAAAAATATTGAGAATCGGAATCGGAATCGGAATCGAGAATCGTATCGGAATCGGAATCATTAAAAATTTTGGTATCGTCCCATCACTATTTATAATATTAATAATAATAATATTAATAAAAAAATCTTATAAATTTATGCTATCTTGAAAGTTTATAATTCTATAATCCTTATCAATTTATAATTTTGTAATTTTCAGTCTTTCAAATTTTATAACTTAATTTTAAGATTTTATATATTTTTTCATTTTAAGCTTTTATAATTCTATAATTTTCCTTCAGCTCTAGTCTCATTGTGGATACATATACTGTATGTACAATGTACATATAACATTACACCATTACATACAGTACATTTTTGCTTTTCAAAACCTGCTTTTTAATTTTTTTTGCATTACTGTTGTTAACCTTGGGTTTGCTTCTGCCCAAATTATTCATTCTGACAAAGGTCAAGCTTGTCACTCCACCTTAGACCTATAGTTTAACATGGAGTCCAAACCACACCCCACCAGCAGCCCAGCATCTTAACCACTGGGCTACCCAGAGTACCGATTTATTTACCAACCAATTTTTTTTTGTGCGTGGAAGAATGAACAGCTGGTTTTGCTACATACCATCTGCCATCACCGTGTCTCAATCCTGGGGCCAATGGATTCATAATCAGCAATGCTAACCACTACACCACCAAGCCATATATATATATATATATATATATATAATATATATATATATATATATATATAATATATTACCCTAATTTCTACATTATGATCAACACTAAATATTCTCAATACTGTAAATGAAATTACTGAATTTGAAAATGTAATCAACAGTAACAACTTATCTCAATGAAGAACTTTTTAAAGAAATACAGTAAGGGAAACTTCTTTCCTAAACTTAAACATTTACAGTCTCCCAAACTACTCTGATGAATTGACAGCTAACCAAAAAATATTACAACATCAATTAAGTACTAATGATAAGATTTATTTTTAACATCCCAGGGTATACAAGCTACCACATATGTAGGACTAACAATACAGGCAGAAGTGTAAGTATATTTGTGAAGTCAAGCTGCAAGAGTAAATGTATTGAAGAACTGAGACAAACATAAGCAATACCTCAGAAACACTTGAGATCAAAATGTATATTCAGAGCATCCAATATTCAATTTTAGGCATCTACCAACTACCAGAAGGTCATGTACCAACTTTTATTATGAATGTTGATAGAATTCTAACCTCAAATCGTATCAGTACCAACAGGGATGGGAAACTGAATCAAACTGGAATTGATAAACTGATAAAACCGATATTATTTTATGAACTGAAATTGAAAAAAACGAACTGAAAAAAATTCTGACAACTAAAATTGAAAAACAATCAAAAACTGAAATCTGAATAGATTAAAAATAACAGTTTTGTATTTCAGTTTTGAGGAGCATTTGGATGCAAAAAAATATAAATAACGTGAATTATTTTCCTTTTTTTGTGACTTCACATTTGTATGGGTTTAAAATATCCATTTAGCCTTTAATTTGATGTAGAAAATAATGCAGCTGAAACTATTATTTATATATTTTATACATGTCATGTGTTTTAAAATTTAAAAAGTGTATGAATTAATAAAACATTTTGAATTGAAAGTTTTTGTTAAATAAAACTATGTGAAAGAAATGAAGCAAATAAGTGAAAAAAAAAAGATGAGTGTTTCGTGCTGAGTCAGTTGGCTATAGATGCTTACATGTTTAATCATACAAAAGTAAAGATACAGTAAACCCTCCATAAGTCTGACTATAATAGGGCTCTAGCCAGTCCGACTCATTGAAAAGTCAGACTCATCACAAATTACCTTAATTACCCCCCCCTATTTACCCTTAAAGAGGCATAAATACTCTCTAACCTTTTAAGTTTGATTAGTGAGAATCTAATACAATGTTGTAAATAAACAAAATAAACATTAAAAACAATAAAACTTTGTTTCACTTACCGTTGCTAGAATTATTTTGAGCGCGAAACACAAAAAATTTTATTGTTTACCTTTTCATACAATACAGTATTAAAACAACACTTCACTTAGTAAAAGAAACAAAATAATAATGGCACTTGACAGAGGAAATAAAACACTTCTCTCAGTGAAATAAACAAAAGAATAATAGCACTTGACAGAGGATGAGTCCGACTCATCCCAAATTCCAACTCATCGAAGTCCGACTTATCGAGGGTTTACTATAGTTACTAAAGCAAATTCTCTCTTTGGAAAACATAAATTAAATACAAATATAAAATTAAATCTGAATTTGTCAATAGGGTACCCACTAAAAAAAAAAAAAAAAAAAAAAAAAAAAAAAAAAAAATTTAAATTGAATTTAACCAAAAAATAAAAAAATTGAATCAAAAAATAAACTCAAAACTGAAATTGATAATTTTGCAAACTTAAACAGAAATCAAAAACTGGACTTAAAAATTTATCAGTTTCCCATCCCTGGGTACCAACCAATTGTGTCATTGCAGGAGACTTAAATACTGATCTCTCAAAAGAATATTCAAATAATAATCCACGCTTCCTTCACAATATCATGGCTGTTTTAAATTAGCTATTACAAAACCACCTAGACTTCAAAATGGAAATTCAATTAAAAATTCACATCAGAAATTCAACTCTGTCTGCTAAATCAAATCTGGGTACATCTCTTGACTGCATCTCGGGTATAATTATTATATTACATATCACAGATCACTAGCCAACATATACCATGCTAATCACCCATTTCTCCACACAGAAAAATATAGGAGTTGACTACAGATCTTACATTTAAGAATTCCCTAACAAAATATAAATACAGTGGAGTGTCAATTATCTGGATGTTAAATATCCAGAATGTCAATTAACTGAAACAGCAATAAGCTAAAACTACTGTACTCCTGCTGAGAAACCTTTGTTTATATAATGTACCTTAAAGTACTCCTTTTAAGTTACTATATTCCTTTTTAGTTATTATCATTCAGCTTTTTTTCAACATGTAGCCCATCACTGTTCAATCATCCTGAGAAGGAGTGGCATTCGTTATTTAGAACAATTGACGCTTGATTGTAATTATGCAATAAATTTGATGAATTTAAAAAATTAAAAAGTAAAAAAAAAAATATATATATTTTCGTTTTTTTTTTTTTTTTTTTTTTTAAAATTCATCAAATTTATTACATAGGACCTATTCAAATATAGTATGGTACTTTTAAACTATCTCCTAAGTTACTGTGTGCATCAGTGCATTTTTTAAACTAGTGACTGGGCAACATAAATGTCACCCAGTCAAGGAAATTGGTGGCTGAGTGAATGACATTTTAAGGTAGTGGGTGACAAGGATTTTTCAACTTTTGTTACCAGAAGGCTTAATTTTGTGCCCTTACACCCAAAGTTGCACCCCTATAAAATTTATAAATAATATTGGCACCCCCTTCAATGCAAGTATAATTAAAATATAATATATAAATATAATTTTATACTGGCTAGTGACAAAGATATTTACTGTTGGTCCAGACTCCAGACCCCTCTTGATGCCATCTGCCCCTTGACCACCCAGTGAAATTAGCTAAAAAAATACACTGGTGTGTGTGTGTGTGTGTGTGGTGTGTGTGTGTGTGTTTGAGTTTCACATATTAGCAAAACCTCATTTCAACTACAAGAGATTAGGCCCTCCTTTTCAACTTAGTTCAATTTAACATACATCCTGTTAAATTTTTTATCAAGCACTCTACCAAGTTTCATGCATCCAGTTAAATTTTATAATCTTCACCCTGGATTTTGGGTGTTGCATCAAGTAATTTGTAATTTTCAAAATCATTTTCTATTCACTGTTATAATTATATTGTAGGCCTAACTGCCTTGGAATTTGTTCACAAGCAGATGAAATGCTAACTCATTAATGAGTAAGGTTCTCTTTGTTTTATTCAAGAATAATCTTCAATTACTTTCATAAAATTTTTTTTTTCAAAATTGCTATATGCATATAATAATAATAATAATAAAATACTTCTGTTAACAATAAATCTTTTCTCTCACTAATTAAGACTTTAGCATACTGGGCACTCATGGCCTAATTTACTGCTTTAAGATAAAGCCTATGAAATACAGGACACGCATAGCTAGGCTGACCATATTTCCTTGAGACAAAAACGGGACATTGGGATGGCAAAAAAGGGACGGGGTTATGTAATATTCTGTATTCATGAAAAAGTAAGTACATAAACCGGGACAAAATTGACATTTTTATTAAAACGATGGGACGGCCAGGAAATATAAAACAAACGGTACTGTCCCGCTATAGTAACCTATAGCCAAAATATCAAAAACAATTTTTTTCACTATTAAATTTACTAGGTTTTTAATTTGCATATTTTTCCTTTTTTTTTTTTTTTTTTAATTAATATAATTCAGCTATGCGAGCCTTAACAGTTGGAAACAGTCATGCTAAGGCTGAAGCTCATTTTAGTGTTAAACTCAATTTCCTCATGTTTTCTAGGCAGAACTAGCTTTCTTAGCTAAAATTTAAGGTATATTCTGCATTTATTTACAATATGGTATTTCATGTTTTCTCTAATTTTACTTGTAGTGACAAGGAGCATCAATTATATATTATGAGTGTCATTACTACTATTTGGATAGGTTGTCTACTTACAAAAGTAGGTATCTATTATTAATAATGTAATCTCCTCATTTCTTTTCAGAATTCATTATAATATAAATCTTAAAAGCCTCAAATCTTTATATGGCAATCATACCAAAGTTAGGGATAGTTAAATTCCCCGATTGATAATTATTATCTAGAGCAAAAGATTTAGGGGTTGTAATGACTGATGATGCGAAATTTGAAACGCAAAATAAGACAGCAGTAAACAGAGCAGAGAGAATAACTGGGCAGATACTGAGAACCTTTAAACGAAGGGATAGGAATATAATGATTTCTCTACTGAAAACTCTGATCATATCCAAATTGGAATACTGCTGTGTCTTTAACATCCCCATATAAAAAAGAAGACATTAGACAGCTAGAAGGGATTCAGAAAAGCTTCACAGCCAAGATCAAGAGGTGCAAAGAACTAAATTACTGGGAAAGGTTACGCGAACTAAACCTATATTCATTGGAAAGGAGAGAGAGATACACCATTATTTACACTTGGAAAATAATGGAGAAACTAGTCCCTAATCTTACTCTGAACCCTGTAACTCCCCAAACAACGAGGGTTGGCACCAAAGTGGGTGACCTAGTTTTCCCCACCTAAGTTTTTTTTCAAATATTGCTTTTAATCACAAATATTCAGGTTAATTTGAGCTTAACCATATATAAAACATGTAGTTATTTATAAATAATTACCAATAAATTAAAATAATTCATGTATTCATACATTGTGCATTGGAATATTTTTTATACAGGGTGTCCCAAAAGTCCCTATCTATTTTGTTGAAATAGGCTGAATTTCAAATGAATGTTTTAATGACATGATTGCATGCACCTTTCTAGACAAATACTTGCATAGATTTCTATTTTAATTATTTTTAAATTTTTTCTTAATTTTTTCAGATCCATATCATTGGTGATAGATATGCATGAACTCGTTATGATAGTAACATGTCGCATCAGCCTGGACTGACAGATAAAGCAATTCGTGAATTGGTGAACAAATTCAAAAGGACTGGATCTGTGCATGATGAAGGAAGAAGTGGACACCCAAGAACAGTACAACAAAACATTGAATCTGTTCGCATAATGTTCGAAGACGATCAAAGAATGTCAGTTCGCCAAACATCCCACAGATTGACCATACCGAAAATAACTGTTCACAGAATCTTGCGTTCGACGCTGAAGAAGAAGTGTTATCACATTCAGCTGTTACACAGCTTACACGAGGAAGATTTTCCAAAAAGAGCAGCAATGTGTGCGGAACTGGTCGAACAAATCCAAAATGACAATTTAATGGACCCCACATTTTGTTTAGTGATGAGGCGACTTTTCACACCTGTGGTAAAATCAATCGACATAATTGTCGCATCTGGGCTAATGAAAAGCCAACTGAGTTCACTGAATGGGAAAGAAACTCACCTAAAGTCGACGTGTGGCTTGGAATGACGAAGTCTAAGATTTACGGGCCCTTTTTCTTTGCAAAGGCTATAGTGACAGGGCCTGTTTACTTTGATATACTTCAAAATTTTCTAGAACCTCAACTTCTTGAAGTGGCATTCTCGACAATGTAGTCTTTCAGCAGGATGGGGCACCATGTCATTATGCCAGAATTGTTCAGACATACCTAAACAAGCATTTTCCAAATCGTTGGATTGGACGTTGGGGAAATAGGCCCTGGGCAGCGTGATCTCCAGATTTGACCCCATTGGATTTCTTTGCTTGGGGTTTCATTAAATCAGAGGTCTATAGCAAAAATATTTGAGATTTACCAGATCTGCGAGATCGCATTAAGCAAGCAGTTGAGAAAATAACCCCTGAAATGCTCAGAAATGTGTTCCGCAATGCAGCTGACCGCTTTGAGATTTGCAGAGATACAGATGGAGCATGTGGAAACTACTAATTAAAGATTTTAATGGTGTAATACTTGTAATTTGTATAGAAATACATCTGTATTCAGGTCAGTGTGACATTTATTTGAAATTCAGCCTATTTCAACAAAAGAGATGGGGACTTTTGGGACACCCTGTATAATGCTTTAATGGATAAAAACTTAAGAATTGAACGTATCAGTTTGCTGAAAATGAACTGGCTTTAGTGAATTATAGATCCTCATCTCCTGTACTCTACTTGGTTTTAAAAAACTATTATACATTACCAAAGATAATTTTATTTTAATAATAAGCCATATATCTAGCTTCATTAGCACAACAAAAATAAGAAGTTTTAGTTCATTTTAAGCTATTCAATCACACATTTTTTACAAAATAAACACTAACAGCCCAATGGCTGTCTATTCTTCCTGTTGAATATAGTTAGTAAAAAACAATTATCATGCACATTATAAGCATATATAATCTTATATTAAGAAGCTATTATGATATTTTATTTGGAAAAACCCAGTTTAAGTTTAATAATTTGTAAAAATGATTGATTGATACACTCTGTTGATTACAGTAAGTGAAAATCAATCATCATTAACATTTATAGAGCATATAATTTTATTATTATTTGCTTTTATACTATTATGATACAATTTTGAAAAAACCCAGTTTTGCCTGTTTTTTTTTGTGAAAAAACCTGAATGGTTTGGGCTTTTTTAAAAAAAAGTGGGGTTTTGCCAACCCTGCAAACAACAGTGGAAAGTAGAAAAGGAAGACTGTGTCATGTTCCCAAATTAAAGGCAAGACAGGAAACATCCTTAACCCTGAAAGAAAATAGTTTTGTTGCAAGAGGACTAAAACTGTTTAATCAGCTGCCCAAAGACCTAAGGAACATGAATGGTGTTGCAGTGGACCTCTTCAAAAGAAGATTAGATGCCTGGCTCAGAACAATCCTAAATGAGCCGGGCATACCTGGCTATGTGAGATGGAGAGTACAAGAAACCAACTCACTACTTCACCAGGCCAACTCAAGAGGAGGGGTGACAAGCTTGACCTTCATGAAATGAGGAATCATCGCATGGAACCTTTGAAAGGTTGAAAGGTTAGTAATATGATAATGCTCATTGAGATCTCAGTAACTGTATTGCAAAAACATGCACCAAACCTCCAACATAAAGTTCTGTGTTTATTAAGAGAAATCTAGTAAATTATTGGAAACTCATTTTAGGGTTTTTTTTTTAATGCAGGAAGGAGAGGCCAAAGGCAAATGCCTGCAAAAAAATATCCCCCATAGAAGAAGACAGCCAAAATCAAGGTCCAAGGTTTTTTGAGATACCTCAAAAGCCAGAGTTCACTGGTTGAGTAGATGAAAGATTGAAAAATAACAATTAACCCTTGCATTAGAGAGTTGGACAGAAAAGGAATGAGAAAGTGTTGAAAGTGTCAAAAGTCTGGTGCTGCATGCTCTCCTTAAAGGAGGAGACATGCAGTTAGAGAGTTCAGAAAAGCAGTGTCGATTAAAAGAGCAATAATAAAGAGAGAGTGAGGCAATATTGTGGCAAAGAGAGAGGGATTGAAAACAGTCAGTAAGAGGCAGGGAGTTGATGAGATGAGAAGCCTTTGATTTACCCAGTCAAGTATGGCTTGTGTGGGTTGAGCCACCTAACACATAAGAAGTGTACCCAACAGATGAGACGTCTCCATAAAGACAGCAATGAGTGTGGGTGAAGAAACTGCAGAGGCAGTACAGCACACCGAAACTTCTTAGAAGCGTGTTTTGGAAAGAGTATATATGATCGTTCCAGAAATATCACAAAGAAAGGAAACACCAAGAATGTTAAGGAGAAGAGGAAGGGACAAGGAGAAGTTGTGTGTTGTTCAAAGTAAGAGGACAGTCGTACAGGGAAGATTGTGATGAATAGACAGATGGTGGAATTGAGGTTTTGAGGCAATGAAAGCTACAAGGTTTTCTTTGTCCCAATCAGAGATGGCAGAAAAATCAAAGATCAGGTGTACCATAGCCATCCTACATCCTGTGTTGAGAGGGATGCTTTGGGAAGCCAATGGAAAAGTGAAGAGTGGAATCATCAGTATAGGAGAGAAAGTGTGACTTAAAAGATCATTGATATATACCATAATTGGGGCGTATAAGTCAGTATTTTAAGCTTAAAATTATGCCCCTAAAGTAGGGAGTCAACTTACAGGCCTAGTCTAAAAAATTAACCTTCCACTTTCCATTTTAGCTTGTATTTAAAGACAGGTCTACCTGTCATAGGTCCTCAGTCCTGCATTAGCTCACTTTTGGTCAACATCTGAATTGGATCCATATGACAAAGCACTTGCAAATGTATCTCAGGATGTACATAATGAACTTATGATGTCAGATGATGATTAGGAAAGATTTGATAACTAATTTTTACAAAGTTTTACTTTTTATGTTGGCAAGTTGGTGATCAACTTAAACACCCAGAATAGGCTAAAATCTGAAATTGAAAGTTAGGGGATTGACTAATATGGACCATAGATTTATACACCCCAATATACAGTAAGAGGAAAAGAATGACTGACAGGACAGAACCCTAAGAAACACCACTGTTAATACCTTTAGGAGAAGAACAGAACATTTACAACTGCAGCTATAGGTTGGCCAGAAAGGAAATTAGAGAGGAATGCACAGATAGGAGAGAAACTGAAGGAGGGTAGTTTGGAAATTAAACATTTGTGCCAGACTTTATCAAAAGCTTTTGATATGTTTTAGCACAATAGCAAAAGTATCACCAAAATCCAGAAAGGAGGATGACCATGAGTCAGAAAGATAAGAAACAAGATCACCAGTAGAGCATCCGTTGCAGAACCCATATTGATGATCTGATAAAAAGATTGTGAGAAGAGAGGTGTTTAAGACTCTTCATATTAAGGATAGATTCAAAAACTTTGGAAAGGTACAAAATCAAAGCAATTGGACGATAGTTGGATGGTTGAAAGCAGTCACCCTTCTTTGAGACAGCCTAAATGAAAGCAAACTTCCAGCAGGAAGGAAAAGTACCAGATGAAAGTACCAGCCTTGTCAATCAGGGTGGCTGCTGAAAATGTATTTTAAATTTCCCTGACTTTTCCCTGACTTTTCCATTGCCAACTGCCAACCAGAGACCATCCAAATGACCTAGTCACAGATTGACTGATGGTCATGAACTATTTTTTTTGGTTAATTCAAATGTGAAAAAATAAAATGAAAGCTGTGACTGAGCCATTTCATAACATAAAACCAAATTAAGTGCACTTAGTGCAATCCCAAATCATATTTCACCATATTGCTTTAAAATAATGCCTAGACTGGAACACAAAAAAATCCCTGACTTTTCTAGGTATTCCAGGTTTTCCCTGACCAAAAAAAAATTCACCAACTTTTCCAGGTCAGCAGCCACCCTGTCAATGAGTGATTTATTTATTTTTACAAATTATTTTACCCTTTAACACCAGAGCCAAAGCCTCTGTAACCCCATTAATATTCTTTTAATTTACTTTTTTTAATTTAGAGCAACAACCAAACATGATCATTTTCAAGCTGTCAGAGCAGATATGTACAAAATATTCTGTGTACATAAGGATCATCCCTTTTGGACCAAATATTTAAATAAATCTTGTATATCAGTAAAATACTGAATAGACAATTAATCAACAGTGGATTATTAAAGTCCAAGACCAAGTAAAATTCCCATCATAAAAAATCCCTCTCCCTCAATTTCAAAGAGGGATTAAAAAACTTTCCCCTTCCCAAAACCAACCAAACCAAAAAGATTCCCATCAAAATTTTAATTTTTGCCTCTCTAATGAATGTCTGTAAACCCTTGAAAGTTTGATATTGAACAAATTTAGAAATTTATACTACACTCCTTCCTTTTTAAAAGACCCACTGAAGATAAACAATTTTCATTTTATGCACTTATTCATAGTAAAAATATTAAATGATGTACAGCAAGGCCTTGCATAACGAATGCCTTAAATAGTGAATTTTTGCTTAACGAATTACTTCCATAAGGCTCCATTGATTTAAATAATGATTTTACCTTGCAGAACGAATTTGGCAACGAAAAATGTAATAACACGTTTTCTGTTCAGTTGGAGGTTGGTAGCTGTCGTGAGCAGTTGTGTACAACACAATTGCTCACTATTAAATTTTAATTTATTAGCTTTATAAGTGTATAAAACATGTAGTCATGGCCCCTAAAAGACCATCATCTGCTAATGCTCCAAAGAAATCCAGGAAAACTATCAGTCTCCAGATGAAGCAGGACATTATTAAAAAAAGTGAATCTGGAATGATCACCAAAGATCTTGCTGCTGAATATGGATTGTCTGCCAGTACAGTTTCGACGATTTTTAAGAAGAAGGAAGAAATTATGAAAACTAAAGTAAGTGATGCTACAAGTAGACTTATTAAAGGAAGGGAAGCTATTGCTGAAATGGAGTGTGTTTTAATGATATGGATTAGAGAAAAGGAAATGAAGGGGGAATCCACATTACTAAGGCATTCATTAGTGACAAGGCAGTGCAAATATATGAACAAATTAAGGAATCCCTTCCAGCATCAGTTGAAAGATATGAATCATTCAATGCTTTTCATGGGTGGTTTGAAAATTTCAAGAGAAGGTCAGGAATTAAGAACATTATAAGGCATGGTGAGGCTGCAAGTGCTGATACTGAGGGAGCAAAGGAATTTAAAATAGAATTTGCAGAACTTGTTGAGGAGGATGATTATTTGCCTCAAGTTTTTAACGCCGACGAAACTGGCCTATTTTGGAAAAAGCTACCGAACAGAACCTACATTACTAGAGAAGAGTCCAAACTGCCTGCCCATAAACCAATGAAAGACCGGTTTACTTTACTTATGGCTGGGAATGCATCAGGGGACCTGAAGATTAAGCCTATGCTTGTGTATCATTCCCAAAATCCCAGGATATTCAAGCAGAAGAAGGTGAACCCATTTAAAAAATGGGTAAACAAGCCCCAAAAGGGTCAAAATTTGGGCTCTGGAACGAATTACTGAAAATCCCATTGAACTAATGCATTGCATAACAAATTTTTCAGTTAATGAATGACCTTCTGGAACAAATTAAATTTGTTATGCAAGGCCTCACTGTATTTCAATACATTCCAAATTATTATCTACGCATCTAACCTCATTTTCATACAATTGACTATCAGTGCTAATTACCATATCTGGAAGTTCATCAAATCAAATTTGTCTCTAACTTAAAACAATATTTCATAACTCGCAAAGCAAATTAGGCCAAAGCAATAAATGCTAAGCATGATTTTAAACTTTTAAAACTTCCACTTGATTCCTAATTCAGAACTATTAAATCATTGAAATTAATCAAAGAGAACCTTAACAAGTCAAAATGTATCATCACAGCTTAAGGAAGTTTAGTCTAGGTAAGACTCACCTTTTAACATCATCTTTCTCATCCCCTTCAATTTCTTCCATGACAAATCTGACAAGAAAATTACGGATTAAAGGTCATATCTATTTCCTTAAGCTTAAAACACAATCTAACCTCTGTAAAAAAGTATGATGTTCATAACCAAGGATTCAGGGGTCAATCTTAAAAGAGACATCTAAATATGAGTAAAAATTTGAAGTATGATTGACTCCATACCTGCCAGGGTGACCTAGTACCAGCCTGTTAATCCATAGTTTGGGTCTGTGCCCATATTTCAGATTACAGTGACCAAGATGTTTCTTCCAGGCCTCCTTTGATGGGGTATAGTAGTGGTTCTGATCCTACTTAAAACTGTAGGTCCCCTCTGTCATATGATCCCAGTTATTATACAGAGGCTGAATCATCTTTTACTAATAATATTATGATCAAGTTTGTCAACCAAGCAGTATCTACTCTATAATAATTAAGTGGTTAGTCTTGTATATCTGAATTGCTGGATCAAACATTACATAAAATATTGAGGGTTGCGTTTGCTTTGAAAACACACAAACTAGCTAGTTTAATTGTTTGAAAGGACTCATTTTCTGATAAACTGGATGAGTAAATTAAAAGTTTTGTGGCTGATAAGGTATACTCACTTTATTTTTAATTAATTTATATTAATCAATACTATTGTAGCTATAAGTACTGTAATCTGGTAGCATTCAATTGGTCGACTAAATTTAAAAGCATTTCAGGCTAGATACCACACCATACTGAATAACAACCTCTACAACATTATGGTACACTACAGTACTGATTTACCATACTTAGCTACACTATGAACAGTAGCTATATAAAAATAATAATAATAAACCTATTTATATAAATATTTATTAATGGTTCAAAAGAAAAACAGCAGATTTAACATTTACTTTGAGACTCGACTGCTATCAGATTCAGTGGGTGAACTCAGTCTTTAGGTCTGTATGAAATACATCATACTGAATGTAGTCTACAATATATTGGAATCCAAAATGCTGCACCTTTTCTACATTAGGGTCTACTTCAAAATGATATGGATTCATTTCAACACAGCCTTTTACAAAAGGTCTCTCCTCCAAAAAGCTAAACCCATTTTAAAATTGCACAATAAATGTAGCTGTGAAGAAATTATAATTTAATGTAGAATATAAAGCACAGTACCAATCATACCATACATAAGTGGTTCTTAACCTTTTTAGACTGCAACACAAAATTGTGCAAATGGATGAATAAACAGTGCAATCCAGTATAGCCCCTACTTGGTTGCAGGGCTGTGGAGTCGGAGTCGTGGAGTCAGAGTCATGGAGTCGGAGTCAATTTTGGTGCTGCTGGAGTCGGAGTCAGTAAAAATGTACCGACTCCAACCTCAATATAAATTTTAATAAAATATGTTTTTGTGTGTGATATCACTGGCAGCTATGGTGGTTAAACCACTTAATAATAACACAATGTTTTCTATTTCAGATACTAATGCCATTAATTAATTTTTTCTTTTCAGATAATATTTTTTATTTTTAATGCTTATTTAATTTCAAGTTCTTTCTAAATTTCATAAGTTTTTAACTTTCAAGTCTAAAACCCCTTTCACAATAGCAAAGACACTTCCAACAAAGTCTGCAGTTTTTGAATATTTTACAATAACCACAGATGGGAAACATTTCATGTGTCAGTGTATGATAGATGATGATGATGGTGATGGTGAAAAATTATGTGAAGCAAAAATCAGTGGTTTTACTGGCTCTGATAAAAATGCACCAACCAGAGCATCAAATTTGAAAAGACATTTGCAGCGTTTCCATCTCAAAATTTTAGAAGTTGTCATTGAGAAAGATAGTAATAAAAACCTTCCAACTACTTCAAAGTTAACAAAAGATCAGAAATCTACTGAATGACAAGCACCACTTACAAGATTCTTTACTACAGACAAAGTTACCGTGACAATGACCACAGAAAAGTTCAAGAAGCACATCATCGAACTGGTGGTAAGAAATGGTGTAGCCTTATCTTTATTTTCACAACCAGCCTTTCTAGGCCTAAATGGAGAAATGGCCAAGAAACTTGGAGTTTCTCTGGAAAGACAAAGTATTAGAAAAATTATAGTTGAAGAAGCCACAAATAAAAAGGAAGAACTTCGAAGAACTCTTAAGGGACGCTTCATGTTTATTAAAATGGATGCAGCCACGCGTCATAGAGTTAACTATTTTGCCATCAATGCTAGATTTGTTGATGAAAACATAAAATGGTAACTCGGACATTGGGAGTAAAGGACACCGAGGCACATCATGACAGCAACTATCTTCAGAAGTTAGTGGAGGAAGTTTTACAAGACTTTGTAATTAAGAAAGAGCAGATTCTATGTATTGTCAGAGATAATGCTTCAAACATGCTAAGCACAATAGAAAAGCTGAATAAGTTGAAGAAAAAGTGGCTAATGAAGATGACATTCCTGAAACTGATTCTCAAACAGCACAAACAGAACAGAGCAATGAAATTTTAGATGATATTGTTGAAGAAGCGTCTAAGCTCTTTCTAATCCAACATATGCATTGTGTTGTACATACATTGCAGCTAGCAATAAGAGATGGATTGAAAGATTGCATGCAGCTACTCTGATAGGCAAGTTGAGGCAAGTTGAGGCAAGTAGCCACTGTAGCCAGACCTCTAAAATTGATGCTATTATCCAGAGACATGCAGGAAACGGAGCTATTTTGGACCAAGCGACATGCTGGGGGAGCACATATATGATGATTAAGCGTTTGCTTGATCTAAAACCCTTCCTAGAAGACACTGATAATCCCAATGTTTCACTGAAATTCAATGGAGGGAGTTACACAATTAGAAGCTCTGCTTGCTCACCCTTACACTGTCACCAAAAAGTTGCAAGCAGAGGATTTTAAACTCCTGGTACATTCCTATGGGAATGGAAAAATTTATTATTTTGTCTATCCCAAACTGGAGGATTATTGCTGATGGAATTGTATCCTCAATGAAGAAAGAGAGGGTCTACTACTAGAAAATGAGATCTTATTAGCTGCTGTCTACATAGATCCAATGAACCAAATTTTTTTGACCGAAGAACAAACTGCTAAAGCAAAAGAGGCCCTCTGCGAGGTTGCAATTCGCATAAAAGGGCTATTACCTGAAAATCCTGAACCACAGGATGAAGATATGAGTAGTAAGTCCCTCTCATCCTCTTCAAATGATGAAGAATTAGACTTTCAAAATATTTAGATAAAATTGAATGCTCAAAAGCAAAGCGTCGCCGCTTAAACGTGCATAGGCAACCTTTTGATGTTAAACTAATGAAATTTAAGCAAGATATTTTTGATGGCCTAAAAGAAGTGGAAAAATATGATCGCTCATCTAAACTGACAATGCAAGAAGTCATCCCCGCATATCCAGAGATTTTAGAGATACAGCTATGATAGTAACAGCCATGCCACCCACTCAGGTCAGTGTGGAGAGACTGTTTTCCGCACTGAAAATAATTAAATCAGATTTAAGGGCTTCAATGAAAGAGGATCTGGCAGAAACAATTCTGTTCCTAAGAACAAGTTATTCATAATTTTAGATTTTCACCCTTGGCCTTAGTTTAATAAATTTTGCAGGAATACTTTTATATTTTTTATTGCATTTAATGAAATTTGTATTTTGTCATAGTCTTAAATTTAATTTTTTGTTTTGTTTTATGCTCATGATTTTGTTTTTTCATAAATAAAAAATAAAAAGCCATAATGGCATCGCTACAACCATTAGACTCAAACTTTGCAGGTTATGGGTTTAAAAAGTAGCCTGATGATTCACGTGGTGGTGATGAAATGCCTCTTGTGTAATTATCATCATAGCAGATTTAGAATTAATATACCTTTGGAGTCGGAGTTGGATAGACAAAAAATTGAGGAGTCAGAGTCGGTTTTTTTATGTGCCAACTCCACAGCCCTGCTATAAAGTGAGGTAGCTGAACAGCTAGGGTAACTCTGAATGCTGTCACAAATGTTCATTTTATAAATAGTAGCTACCATAATTAACTATGAGCCAGTAAATATAATAAAATGATAGATTTTTATGAACTTGAAAATGTTGTCACCCCATTTTATGGTAAAGTATTCACACTAGCTAAAGGCCTATTCTTATTGTAATAGTATAGTAAAATGGGGAATAAAAGAAAAAATGCAGTTTCAAGTGCACATGTCATGCAAAATATCTCAATCATCTGAAAATATGTAACCAAGCATGGCCAACACAAGTAAGGCCCATTTTATAAATATTATTTTTAGGTGGAGGAAGGGGCTGTTCTTTTTTACTCCAATACCCCCTCCTGTTATTTTTTCCCCTGGTTGACCATATACAGAATAGGTCCCTATCCATAAAATTTATGATAAATGGAATGAGTCCTGGAACCTAACTAGCCCTATTCAGTCTGAAGTGAGTCAACTGCACAATATGTTTTTACAGTAGGCACTGTATGGTACGGTACCCATATTAGAAAGGATCATCCAATCTATACAGTACTACCCCAAGTTCCATAAGTTCAGAAAGGGAATTAGTCTACAAGTACAGTATCACACACAGCTACACTTCATTCTGGGTCAGTTCAGTTTGGCAATACATTTAAATAACCATATATAAATATAAATAATAAGTAATTACTATGTACTAGGACCTACCTTGAATATTTAGATCGTAGATTTTGAATTATAATTGCTTCTTATCACAGTATTCATGGCATAAAAATGTTTACACTTTTAAGTTATTAATTTCATAATAATTAGGGCTTATCTTGCCTCACATTTTTGATTTTAGTTATAGGAAATTTCTGTCACAAAAGAAAATACTACAGCTTAGGTTCTATATCCTTTGAAAAGGAAACCTATATCTTTATACTTCTAAATGATAGTTCAGTCACTATGGTATACTTTATAAGAATAGGCTACCAACAGCTCTTTGACATTGTATCCTAATTATGTATGGCTATTTCAATAAGTAACTTAGTAGGCCCTACATCCCACAATATAAATAGGAATAAATATATTATACCATATTTAAGATATTAAAAGATCTACCACAGCTATCTCCAGATTGCAAATTCACATAGGAAACCACTGCCAAATACTTAAATAAACTAATTTTTTAACTTACATTCTTAAACTCCTTTTCTAACTTATTTAGCAGAAAAATTCTACCACAACATTATTAGGTCTATATTAGGAAATATGGTAGCTATTCAATTTCTGATTTACAGCTAGGCTTATCTCATCACCAACAGCTTTCAACTTCAGACACATTAAAATGAAACAAAAATGAAAAGCTACCTTTTTATTATGGTTGTTGTTGTTATTTGTAAATGAAGTTAATAGGCCCATACAGTACCGTATATTTTAAGTTTAGCTACCTTAGATTCCATTTTTGAATGTCTGATGAGGCCAACCCAAGAAAATGTACTTATATATAATGTAACATTATATATATATATATATCAGTAAACCCACGTCCAATGCCTGTTTGTCCAGCGCGAATTTGCTTATACACAGAAAAATAAATGTGAACAATTATTTGCCAAAAGCAGAAAATATTTGATTATACACGGTCTGCCAAACACGCTCTAATACAGTAGTACTGCACGTGTGCCAATGTGCACTCTGGGTCATTCCATGTCAAGTCAGCCACCTAAAACACTCACCCCTTTCAATTTTGCTCATACTTGGCACAATAGCAGATATACATGCCAAACTTAAATTCCCAAATTATTAGAGCTGACTGACCTTTGGTTACTGAGATACAAGGTCACAAAGTTGTGACATTTTGACCTTTTTTGCGTTAAATGACTATTTTCAAAACGGTGTAACTAAACACTATTAAAGCTAGAGCATTGATTTTGGTCTCATTTTAAAGCTCTTTAGTATCCCCTTGTTTATTGTCTCTTGTTAAATATCTCTACTGTGAAAAATAAAAAATCCCTTCAAAAGTTGACCTTTGACCTTGAATAAAAAAAAAATACCTTCTCCTAAAAAATTCAATTTTTTTACATTAATACCTTGAGTCATGTACAACAAAATCCCAAGAAGCGGTAAGTGGCTGATAACTAGTTCAATGTATAAAAAATAATGAATTCGAGCAACATTTTGAAAAAAGTCATTTTATACAAAAATTGTCAAAAAGTCATGACTTTGTGACCTTGTATGTCAGTAACCATTTTTGTCTAAGGTCAGCTCAATCTCTTACAAATACAACCCATATCTACATACTATCTGCAGCCTTCTACAAACAAGCAAATGCTTATTTTTAAATATTTGTTCTTTACCCACCTCACCTGTATGTTGTGCATGTATGTGATGGTTTTCAGTAGTTGACAAGATTCTTGTGGGCCACCCAATTTATTGTGATTTCTAGAAGAGAAAACAATTTTTAATGTATACCTAGATAGCTACCTAATTAACAAATACGAACAACATATTAAAATGTACATACAATATGTATAGGTATAGTGCTCATTGATTTCCATTTATCACAACTTAAAATGTATGCAGTGTATATATAGTTACATGACCATTTTAATTTTGAATTCTTACCTTTCTGTGCTGTAGATCTGCCAAAGCTTTGGATGCCTTCAAAGTAACTTCTTTGCAAATCCTGTATGTTCGTCCATTAGTAGTAGATGCCTCAACTTGTGTTAGAATATCTGAATATGGTAAGATTAATTCATCTGGTCGACCAGGATACACAAATGATGGGTTTGGGCCATGAGGATGAAGGAATGTGACTTTTACTTCTCTATTCTCTGGTATCTTTTCCAGCACATATGCCACCCACCAATGGCCATCATATGCAGCAGTAACAAAACCATGTATTTTCTCCTCAGTCACAACTTCTTCCTTTTCAGTAACTTTCTCAATATTTGAATAATCTGATAATGAATAATGTTTAACCTTAAGAGAAGTCAATGAAACTGGCTGTAAATGGTGTAATTTCTGTGTACCAGCAATAGTCCTTGCAGTTGAGTGTCTTTCTTGGAGAAGTTGGCTTTCCTCTTCATGCTCTTTATTGGTTGAAAAATGACATTTTATATTTACAATATTTTCACTTGCAAATGTATATAACTGTTCTGCAGTAAGGATCTGTTCATCATAAGGTCATTGTAGACTAGCTTTTGCAGCTAATCTCTTAACTGTGCCTCCAACACCATCACAGGGTCCCTTTCCATGACTTGTTGCAAAAAAAATTCCATTCTGCCTCAATTCCAAATCATCTCTGTGATGGCAAAGATTCAAAAAGTTTTTGCAGTTCTTATACTGTCCTGCACACCCATCTGAAAAGTAAATTATTTTGTGGATGGAACCAATGGATGAGATATTATCTTTTAGGAATTTTATCAGATGCTTTTGAAACAAATGTACAGCAACTGTTATGGATGTTACACTCTGAAATAATAATAAAGCTAAGGTGAGCAATCTCATCTTCCTTTTTATAGTAAATAACAAATGGATGTAGAGTAGCCATCTCATTGTTCCAGTGAAAGCTCTGAACCTCATCTTGAAGAATAAAGGAATAATTTTCAGCAAAATCACACACAGCAAGGACCTCACCATCTTTCAAAGACATTTTTGTTTCACAGTAATAAGTTGCTTGCATCTTTGTCTTGAAGTCATGTATCTGGTATTCTTTCAGTTGGTTACAGAATTGGTCAATATATTCATCTGTATTCAGTTCTACTGATTCAAGATTTGACCGATCTGTATTGGTCCACTTTTTAAAATTTATGATATCAATGAAGTTGTTTGTAAATATGTCCAGTAGTCTGTTTTTTAAATCTGATGGATCTCCACATTGTTCACATTGTCTGAGGCAGCATTGCATTCCATAAAGGCAACACAATGACGTACATTCTTAATAGGTGTGTCATCATTTGCAGTTAGTTTTTCTAATTCAGCTCCTACAAACATAAGTTTGGCATTCTGATGAATTGTACAGACACATACTGAGTGAGTTCCTGTTGCTCCAGCAATAACACACTGCTTTGGACGCAATTCTGCAAATTTACTGAATCCCACCTTAACCAAAGGATTTCTTTCTTTGAAAATATGATAGGCTTCTTTTAAATTGCAAAGTAAAAGATGCTTTTGCAAATGTATCCTTCCTCTTTCATTGTCAATGATACTACAATAGTCTTTCTTTCCTGGCATTGTTCTACTGATGTCTTCTGAAAGATAAAATGCTTTAATAGCATCAACAGTATCCTGTTTAATTCTTTTCCCACCCTTTGGATTTGGGTCTGAAAGGACACCTTTTTCTTCAACTATTTTTTTAGCAATAGATGCTGTATGCCTTGTTGTGTTAAATTCTGAAGCAATTTTCCTAATGCTCCAACTTTTGGGCAATACAGTGAGGATTTTTATTTTATCACTTTTAGTATTTTCATTTTTGAATTTTTCCTTGAGTTGATTTATTATTTCTAAACAGTCTACATCTCCAAATGGCTCCTTAAATTGTGAGTCAGAAATCTCTTTTCCTGCAACTGTTTCCATTCTCTTCTTAACTGTCTCTGTCACCTTGCTTAGTTTTTTAGCTCCATATGACTTTTGCTCTACAAGCTCTCTCTTTTTTATGGGTGATTTACCAATTGAAACAAAAGAAGCATTCAAAGTACACATCTCATGGTTTTGCTCTGAAGTTGATGCATCACTATTGTCAACATTTTCAATTTTCTCAAGATCTTCAGGTGGTTCACTACTACAAGAAGAATCATCATTTATGTCTGAATTCAAAGTGCCTATTCCTTTCTCAGGCAAGGACTCAAGATGTTCTCTACACTGCTTACAAAGTCTGTGATGTAGTGTTAAGTGCAGATCGGGAAACTTATTTACAAGTTCCTGTGGTACAATTCTCAAACTCTTCTTTCGACACTGACCTTTGTGACGCAGCAAAGGATCAGCACACTTCTGTTTCAGTTTTAAATGTTCCATGTTTGTACTCTGAAATCACAAAAGCACAAAGAAAATCCTGAAAAGAAAACAATGAACAATTAATGAATTATTAAATAAATTTTTATACATGTATTTAGTAAAAATAAATTAACTTTAACTTGAAGTCAGGAGTCAACTCTGTAAAGTTGACAGTACTTATATACTAGTTGGGCCTTTGGATCAGCGCTACTCCAGTAGATTTGGGGCTGTCGAGGGGTTTAACCCTGGTTGTCTTTTAAAAGACTTCTTTTGGCACAGGTCACAAAAAGGTTTTTGAACTAATAATGTTAAGTTGAACTAAGTCTTCACTGACACTATATCAGAACAGAACTTTTAAATAAATGAACTGACAAAAAAAATCTAAAATTGAAGAATGATGCCAACTTCATTTATTTTTTTATACATTGAACTAGTTATCAGCCACTTACAGCTTCTTGGGATTTTGTTGTACATGACTCAAGGTATTAATGTAAAAAAATTGAATTTTTTAGGAGAAGGTATTTTTTTTTTATTCAAGGTCAAAGGTCAACTTTTGAAGGGATTTTTTTATTTTTCACAGTAGAGATATTTAACAAGAGACAATAAACAAGGGGCTACTAAAGAGCTTTAAAATGAGACCAAAATCAATGCTCTAGCTTTAATAGTTTTTTAGTTACACCATTTTGAAAATAGTCATTTAACGCAAAAAAGGTCAAAATGTCACAACTTTGTGACCTTGTATCTCAGTAACCAAAGGTCAGTCAGCTCTAATAATTTGGGAATTTAAGTTTGGCATGTATATCTGCTATTGTGCCAAGTATGAGCAAAATTGAAAGGGGTGAGTGCAAAAAGTGCCATTTTGTGGCTGAGTTGACATGGAATGACCCCTCTAGTGTTTTCTCCTACACTCTCCAACACTCCAGCCTTCTCGTGTCACCCCTCGCATCACCCTTTGTCTCAGTCCCGCTACTGCATTAAGTTCAGTGAAGTTGTGTTGGATTGTTTTTGTCATATTTTGCTGTTGTTTTGCTATTACCCTTAGACAGCAGTATGGCAACAAAACATAAAGCATCTGCAAGTGATAGTGAAGAGAAGAAAAGTCATAAGGTTATGACATTAGCCAAAAAAATAAAGATTCTAGATAAGTTGCATGGTGGTATAAGTACCGTATAACATCACTTGGCTGCGAGTAATGTTGTAAAATTCTCGGGAATAATCTTTAAGAGAATATTCTCAAGAATTTTCTTGAGAATATTCTCTGAACTGAGAATTTTTGAGAATTTTCTTTTTTAGAATATCCAAGGGGTTTTTCAACTATTCCAATACAACTTAACTTTAGTTCCTGTCAGAAGTGAATGATAGGATGAGTGAAGAAATAAATAAACTAATGCAAAAAATTTATTGAATCATTGTATAAAGACTGTTTCAATTCAAAGTACAGTATTTACCAGGGATGGCAGTGATTAAATCAAAATGATTTAATCACCTGATTAAATCAATTTATTTTTTTGAACAATTTTTTTTTTTTTTTTTTTTTTTTCGAAATTATATAGAAATTAATAAAATATATCAGACAAAACACTTTAGAAACAAATAAAAATATCCCTTGTAATAATTAAGTGTTCAATTTCAGTTTTTCAGTATAATAGCTTTTTTATGAAAAAATCATGATTTTTTATTTCATTTTTTTTCAAAATTATATAGAAATTAATAAAATATATCTCACAAGACACTTTGAAAATAAAAAAATACCCCTTGTAAATGTGTGTTCAATTTCAGTTTTCCAGTATCATAGTTTTTTTTATGAAAAAATCATGATTTTTTTTTTAATTATTTGATTTTTTCAAAATTATATATAGAAATTAATAAATATATCAAACAGAACAGTTTAGAAAAAAAAAATATCCCTTGTAATGAAGTATTCAATTTCAGTTTTAATTTCAGTGTTATAACTAAATATTATGTAAATGTTAGTGACAGTGAATTTCTTGAGAGTGGTGCACATAATAAAATGCATACCGTATTATCCAAAAAGGCAAAAAAAGAAATACTTCAAAAAGAACTACCTACCATAAAAAACTCAAGACAATTATCACAATCACAATTCACAAGGAAATCACATGTAGATACTTGCTCTTGCTATACACAACCACAACTAACCAAGGAAACAATTTGCCATCCTTGGATCAATCCCAGAATAGGCACCTGAAATCATTTTTAGGTGCTTAATCTGGGATTGAGGCAAAACACAGGGTGCTTAATCTGGGATTGAGGAGAAAAAAATATAAACAGTTTTTAGAGATGTAATTTCATTGTTTTTATCAATATTTGAAAAAATCAACTCTAACCTAACCTAATCTTTTGCTATATCTTCTGCTTTTTTGGTTAGTTTTGCTATTCTTACCAGTTTGATTTTTACCTGATTTTCACATTTAATATTTTTTTAATAATATTATTCGATTTCTATTTCAGAAATAATTATAATATCTAAAATTTTTTTATTCATTAAACCATTTTAAACCTTTTATAACTTTGCCTTTATTACATTTGTAATAAACTTTGTATAAACAATAAATTTTGTAATCATCAGGTTTTTTATTTAATTCCTTGCAAGGTGCCTATTCTGGGATTGAGGTTGAACGCAGGTGCTTCATCTGGGATTGAGGTACATCAGGTGCCTATTCTGGGATTGACCCCCATCCTTTATATACTATTTTCTCCCAATTCTGGAGTATTCTAGAATGTTCTGGAGTCGTCTAGAATATTCTCACACATTCTAGAAAGTTCCATAAGGTTCTGAAATATTCTAGAATTCTCTAAAAAGCTGCAAAACAATCTAAAAATGTTTTAAAACTAAGGAAAAAGAAAATTCTCAAATATTCTCAGCAAATAATATTTTGGAGAATATTCTCACCTCACATCACTAGCTGCGAGTATCACATGAATGAGTCTACCATACACACCATCCAAAAGAGTGAAGAAAAGATACATGCTATTTTCATTTAATATATTTTTATTTATCATATGTAAATATCATTATGTTTATGATTTTATTATGTTCTTATTTCATATACAATATAGGTTGGGAAATTCATTTATGTATGAATAAAAAATCTACATATCTAAGTATTAATGGGAGACTTTATGCAGCCACATTCACATATTCCCATTTATCCCATAAGGTACCGTATTAAGTTTGTCCAATACAGATTTAACTAATGCACCATTCTCAAAGAACCTACACCCGCATTGGATGAGGGTTTACTATATACATACCGGGTATATATGATACACACAGACCGTGCATGGAACAAGGAACTCTTCCAGGAAAATTAAATCCACTATAGTCCGAATAAGTAATGGTAAATGACAAATACTATATTTTTTCTTTTTCATGATGCTAGCCCGATGTGGGCAATGGGTCACTCGCAAAGAGGTCCCAAAAATATAGCTTCCCTCACCAGCCATCTGCAAAGCAGATAGGATCCAGCTTTGGGACAGGATCTAGGGTTTAGAGCAGCCTAGCCTAGCCCAGCTACATTTAGAACCTCAACATAAGCAAAAGACTTGCTGCCTTCACGTCAGATTGAATACATCAAAGAAAAAGGGGTAACTATTATATTTTTAGCCAAAAACCAAAACTTAAACCTCAACTGGCAGAATTCAGCATCCACTTTTCAAGGCACATAAGATGTCCGTTTCATGATGGGAATGAACTCAGAATGGTTCCCTGAGGTTTTTCATGATACACACAGACCATGCATATAATAGTTACCCCTTTTTCTTTGATGTATTCAATCTGACATGAAGGCAGCGAGTCTTTTGCTTATATTGAGGTTCTGAATGTAGCTGGGCTAGGCTGCTTTAAACCCTAGATCCTGTCCCAAAGCTGGACAGGGAAGCTATATTTTTGGGACCTCTTTGCGAGTGACCCATTCTCCACGTCGGGCTAGCATCATGAAAAAGAAAAAACTATAGTATTTATCATTTACCATTACTTATTCGGACTATATATAGTGGATTTAATTTTCCTAGAAGAGTTCCTTGTTCCATGCACGATCTGTGTGTATCATAAAAAACCTCAGGGAACCATTCTGAGTTCATTCCCATCATGAAACAGACATGTTATGCGCCTTGAAAAGTGGACGCTCAATTCTGCCAGTTGAGGTTTAAGTTTTCGTCTTTGGCTAAAAATATAATAGAACTTTACCCCTTTTTCTTTGACATATTCAATCTGACATGAAGGCAGCGAGTCTTTTGCTTATATTGAGGTTCTAAATGTAGCTGGGCTAGGCTGCCCGAATTCAACACAAAATCAAATGGATTGTTTACAACCAATTTTATAGTTAATGCCTGAATGATATACAGGTCACAAAAAATATACAAAAATATATATAAAAAGAAATTGAAAAATAAAAATTGTAAGAGGAGCATACAAATTTATAAGGGAAAACTGCCCAAGTTTTAGCACTCTGCCCTTCTTGTCTAAATCCGTTCTGAACGAATTCAACACAAGATCAAATGGATTGTTTACAACCAATTTTATAGATAATGCCTGAATGATATAGAGGTCACAAAAAAAAAATATATATATATACGGTATATATAAAACCAAATTGAAAAATAAAAATTGTAAGAGAAGCATACAAATTCGTAAGGAAAACTACCAAAGTTTTAGCACTCCACCCTTCTTGTCTAAATCTGTTCTGAACGAATTCAAAACAACAGGATTGAGTTGAAAAAGACCTTTGCTCATGTTAAAGTTATTTGTAAGTTGGATAATAGCAGACTCAAGAATATTTCTATTAACAATGTTGCTAGAGTGAAACAAAACTGAAGCATTATTCCAATCAATACAGTGGGATAACTCTGACAATGACAAAGTGAGTGTGTTATTATTCACACGATAGAAGGTTTGTTTGCATCAAAGACTGTAAATTCACTTTCAATAGCGAGTATTATCAACAGGTTTTTGGGATGGCCATGGGCAACCCCTTGTTGCCCCTCCTCTCCAATATTTATATGGAGTTTTTCTAAATTACTTACATTCCAAGAATCCTGGGGATTGGCATCCCATGGTTGCAGTACATCGACAATTTATTTTTATATATATTTTTATATATATTTTTTTATATTTTTTGTGACCTCTATATCATTCAGGCATTAACTATAAAATTGGTTGTAAACAATCCATTTGATCTTGTGTTGAATTTGGGCAGTGCTAAAATTGGGTTTTCCTTGCAAATTTGTATGCTCCTCCCACAACTTTTATTTCTATATTTATTATATATATATATTTTTTTTGTAACCTTTATATAGTCTTGAACTCTTTATTTACTTCAGTGTTCCTGAGGATCAGGGCCGGATTAAGACCTTTAGAGGCCCTAAGCACTTAAAAGATTTTGGTGCCCCATATATATGTAATTCAAAATATAAACAAAAATAAACCATAAAATAAAATTTATTTTTTGAAATGAAACAAAACTTACAGTAAGATGGAAAATAATGTTTATTTTTGTATACTTCCACTTCATTTATATTTGAAAAGTTTTCTCCTACTTTTTTTAATTGCAAAGTCTTTGATCAGATCCTCAAAACTAATCTTACGTAACACATCTGCTTCTATACTTAGTAGAGATAAGGCATCCAGCCTGCCTTGTTGCATAGTTGTTCTGTTGGTATTTTTAATATACTTCAACTGAGAAAATGAACGCTCAGCTGAGCAATTTGTGACCATTAATGTTAAAAATATACGAAAGGCAATTTCTACATTTGGGAAGGCACACTCAATATTGTCTTCTACAATTATTTTATAAAGTTCAGCATGACTGAATCTTGTTTTTACATTTTTTTTTGCACTGAACTTATGGCACACATATGAGTGAAACTGCTGAAGCTCAGCAGAGAAATTAGTGTTCAAGTCCTCTGGGTAAGCATCAATCATCTTTTTACAACCCTGAGAATACCTTTCAATTTCAGTAGATGATGAAGTGGTGACATTATGTGGCACATCACTTAGAAAGAAAATCTCTCTGCTATTTCTTTGTATATCTCTCCTCTTCTTCTCATCTCAGTTTCAAGTTTGTCAACAATTGTGTAAAAGGTGGTGATAAGAAATTTATCTCTGGCATTCAGATATACTTCTGGTGCATCTCCGTCATTGGGTACCTTCTTTCTGATACGTTTGCGAGTTTGAGCTGCCTTGTAATCAACATCTGGTAGCATTTCCTTTGTAGCTGCTTCATATCTTTCAAATTCATCTCGTGAAGTGCACAGTTGGTCAGCTAATGATCCATACAGATCTGCACATGTTTTTAAGTTCACATCCTTATTCTGTAGAACTTTGCTTACTCTATGAAAATTTTGCAAAATCTCATCCCAAAAATTCAACATAAAAACGAATTCTAGCTCTTGCATCTTATTTGCAATATTATTTGCTTCTCTTCTAGTGTCTCCCTTTGTGACTGGTCTTCAGCTATACATTCTAACGCTTCTAAAATTTTAAGGAAAGATTTCAAAATTGCTGCTGTTGCCATAGCATGTGCCTCCCATCTGGTATCAGAGAGGGATTTTAAGACACTTTCATTTCCAATACAACCTTTAAGAATTTCCTACCTGCTGGTTGAGGCTAAAAAAAAGGTATAGAGCAACTGCACTGTAGAGAAAAAATTAACCGCCTCTTGACAGCAGTCAACAGCACTTCGGCCTACCAGATTTAGTGAATGGGCTGCACAGGGCACATATATAGCAAACTTGTTTGTTTCTAAAATTTTTTGCTGCATCCCCTTATAACGCCCAGACATGTTGGCAGCGTTGTCGTAAGATTGACCCCTACATTTTGAAAAGTTTAGCTTACAAACTTCACGTAAGTACTGCAACACCTGATTTGCCATTTCCTCACCAGTATGGCTTTTCATTTTCAGAAAGGTTAAAAAGCGTTCAATAGGCTGTCCATCTTTTAAGTACCTAAGTACAACACTTAACTGATCGATATGTGATAGATCTGGTGTTGAATCAACTGACAAACTAAAATAACCAGAAGATTTTACTTCGTCAACAATGAGTGCGTGGACCTTTTGAGCCATTAGTTGAATGAGTTCCTCACAGGTGGTTTTGGACAGGTAAGAAGGATTTCCTTTGCCAGAATTTCCATATTTCAAAATGTGACCTGCTAAAAATGGATCAAACCGACTTATGAGCTCAAGCAGCCCTAAAAAATTCCCATTCTGCAATGATCCAAATCTTTCTTCTGTTCCTCGAAAAGACAAGCCACGTTCAGCTAACGTACAAATAACAGCTATGACATACCTCAAGACATGTTCCCAGTAATCACACACTTCCTGAATTTGTTTTTCCAACTGTTGTCCCAACCCCGCACCTTGTCTGCGAGTTAAGTATGTTAGCATAGAGTCTCGGTGAGTAGTGCTTTTTTCATGATGATCAATTACAATAGTATTTCGCCAGTCACTGAACACTTCTCTTATAACAAAATGTGAGACATTTTTAGGAGCAAACAGTTTACAAACATAACAGTAAACTGATCCTGTTGATGGTGAATACAATAACCACTCTCTCTTGTATTTCTCACCATTAGCTTTTGTCCCAACGAAAAGTTTTTGTGAACAGTATCTTGCTGGTTTGCCACTACTGAAATGCCGGTAAGACTTGTCAAATGGCCCATTGTGGTGTTGACAGTCACTGGGTCCACAAGCAATCCAATAAGCCACATCATCAGCAGAGAAATCAAGCCACAACCCTGGATCTTTTGCTATATTTACTTCATCTTCTGCAGACTGATTCATTTCACCACCATCACCATGGTCCACTAAACTTTCATTTTCAGCAATTATTTCAACCCCAGAATGTCTTGTAAAGCAACTTGAATCAACATTTGCAGTAGAGGTATCAAGAGAATTTACAGGCAAAGTGAGATCAGTAGTGAGACATGTGGTAGATGAACCTGCTTGTGACACCTCAGTAATTCCAACGTCATCATATTTTGATTTTGAAGTGATCAAAGTGGTATTTGTGTCCACTTCTGATGACGGAGATTGGTTTTGATTCAGAATCGGTATATCATGTTGACGTTGTGGTCGTGGAACTTGTGTGAAGAAATCAGTCAGCTTTGCAGTCTTGGACTCTAAATCCAAAGTCTTCTCTCGTTTCTCTTTTGAGTTTTCGCTTTTGTGCACCACTTAACTGAACACGTTTCATCTTGGTTCTTGGGGTCTGTAAAATACAGAAATAAAGAGAATATTTTATTTGTATATTATGTGGCAATCAACACAGTTACACATATCACAATCTTGGCTTTGTTCTTTTATTCTCAGAAAGACAAAATGGGAACCGTACACAACCAAAGTGGCAATTTAAATATAAGTGGCAATTAAATATAACTCAACCGAAATATCAACTCGAAATGTTGAATACAAATCAAATCGAAAGAAGGAACCAAAAGAAGGAACCGAAAGAAGGAACCGAAGAAGGAACCGAAACCTATAAAATATACTTAACATTAGAATTAATAATACGCAATCTATAAAAATATCAATATTAACATTTCGCTATTAACGAGCCACATTTTATATTTACATTTATTTATTTATTTAAAACACAATATTTAATTATAGGAAATATGAACATTTGCTTAGGGCCTAAATTGTCCTAACTACGTTTGATGTTATATATACATTACAAATTATTCACTCTGGTTATTACAATCTAAATTCTTTTATACTGTTATGACAATAGATAAATAAATTATAAAATAAAGATACGTGTATGATAAAATATTGTTATATATACAAATAAAGTACACTTCATAGACTTACCCTAGAGAAGAAGAGAGAGCAACAGATAAACTTCTTCAACGCTAATTAACTTAGGTCAGTATATCTTATTATTATAATGGCCGTGATAAACATCACTTGATACAACAGCAATATAGAGAGTTTATAGTTTCTTTTATTTTAATATTAATTTATATTACAATTCTATAAACCTAAATCTTTCTGTAAAACAATACCAAATGATTATGTAAAATATATATTTAATATTATATGCACAAATCACACGTTCAGAATAACTTCCTATAGCACACAAAATATTTAATCTATATGTATTTTTAATATGGCGCTCAAAGATTTGATATAAACAAAATAATAACGCAAAGCGTAAAGGGTGTGATTACAACGAAATATATTTATTCTCTCAAAAGGGTTGTTGTTCACTACAAATTCAAACAATGAAAAAAAATAAATACTATATATGAATATATATAATTCAGTTTTCAACAGCTTATAGGCTATAAGCTGCGATTATAATAGTATAATAAATCCATGGTAAATCCGACAATGGAAAATTTCTGTGGTGCCCCCCTTCCCTTGATGCCCTAAGCACGGGCTTATTTTGCTTAATGGTTAATCCGGCCCTGCTGAGGATGTCATTAGATGAACGTGCTTGAGCATCATTCTGTTTTTCCTTTCTTTCGTGGTTTTATATTATATATGGGATGAATTTCACAATTAAACACATGAAATGAATGAATGATGTAAACCCACAAGGAAAAAGAAAAAAGATTCCAAGGCCTTTCATGTATTCAGAAATACACCTTATCAGGGAAATTTATTGCAAGCCTACTAATAATAACTCTTATGTGCATTTTTATTCTGACCATCATCCCTTGATTAAATCTTCTATTTTCTCTGCTATGTTTCCTAGAGCATTGAGAATTGTTAGTCCTGAATTTTTAGATTTGGAGTTATGCAATATCATGAATATTGGTACTAAATTATGTTATCCTATTTCATTTTTAGATAATTGCCTAAGGAAAGCCAAGAATAGCTACTATAATAATGTAACTGTAAAGGAATTTGACCACAAAAATATCCTTAGCCTACCTTATTATGTTAATTTTCAATACTGTACCGTATCTTCCCACTTTACTTAAAGTTAAAGCAATTGGCATCAATGTAGTCTTTAAGTATAATAATACTGTTAAATCATGCCTAATAAAGAATAGCCTGGATAATGTGGTTGGGTGTGTGTATTCGATCGGATGTACAAAATGTAACTGTGTGTGGTGTGTGTGTGTGTGTGTGTGTGTGTGTGTGTGTGTGTGTGTGTAGGCCAAATGGGTAAAATGTTAGCTATTGGAGTAAAAGACAAATGTGTGTGTGTAGAACAGCAAATAATTCTAACGCATTGTTTAACTATATGTATGGATGTAATCATAGCATCAAGTGGGATAGTTCTAAAGCACTCATTAAAAACACACATAATTGAAAGAAATGTGCATTCATCCATTTTAAAAATAATTTCAATAACAGTGCAGGAATGTATAAAACTGACAATATCCTGTTTAAATTCCTTCTGCCTCTCAAGTCTTGTTAATTATGTGCTAATCATTTTGTTTCCACCCTGCTGTATATATATTTTAGGCTTCTTACTTGCTCCCTTCATTTCCTGATGAGGTGTACTTCTGAATACATGAAAGACCTTGGAATCTTTTTTCTTGTGGTTTACATCATATATATATACAGTAGACTCGCAACTTATGCAGATTTTTCTTACACAGTTTCAACTATACGCGGGTTATAATTTTACAATTTCGGTGCTTTAAGGCAGCATACACACGTCTCACCTTCGTAATGCCATGGAGGATGGTACTACCAAGAGTGTTATGACATGCTGGAAGGAATTCAACATTGCCAATTGCATCACTTTTGTGTTATAGGTGTTATACATATAAGAGTGTTACAATATATAGGTAGTGATTTAAGGGCGATTTAGGGGATTTTTTTTGGTTTCTGACTTTATGGGTTTTTTGGCCTTATGCGGGTTCCCAAGAATGTAACCACCATATATATATATATATATATATATATATATACACAGTGGTGACCCCGTTACTCGAACGACCTATTACTCGAACAAATCGTTACTCGAACCGAAAAATTCGGAAAATATAAAAAAATAGGGACTCGTTACTCGAACGCCCGAGGCGTAATGCGCGTACAGTATATTTGTTTGAGCGTTTGCCCGCCAACACAGCTTCCCACGCTCTTCAGTTCCCACTCAACTGTGAAAGCGTTCGGATGTACGAGTGATTTAAGCGCTTTTAGTTCAAAATTGTGTTTTTGCGTCTTTTTGTGAAATTTTTTTAATAAAATTATTTGCAATGGGTCCGAAAAAGTGTGCTAGTGCTAGTGATAAGCCCAAGAGAAAATTAGTAGGTCTTCTATCGAAATTAAGAAGGAGTTAATAGCGAAGCATGAGAGTGGTACGCGTGTAGCTGGTCTTGCATCATTTTATAAGATGCCTAAGTCCACTGTTTGTACAATTCTTAAAAATAAAGATCAGTATAAATCGGCAGAAGTGGCTAAAGGTGTTAGTCGTTTATCATGCAAGCGTTCCCAAGCTATGGAGGAGATGGAAAAACTCCTCCTAGTCTGGATAAACGAAAAACAATTGGCTGGTGATGTGATATCTGAGAATATCATTTGTGAGAAGGTGAGGTGTCTCCACGCCGATTTAGTGAAGACCACGCCGTCTACTAGCGACCTCACGGAGGAGTTTCGAGCTAGTAGAGGCTGGTTCGAAAATTTCAAAAGGCGAACTGGTATCCATAGTGTCGTAACGCATGGGGAGGCGGCCAGTTCTAACGCGCCAGCAGCAGAGGAATTCGTACGCGAGTTCAGTGAGTACGTCACAGAGGAGGGCTTCGTTTCGCAGCAAATTTTTAATTGCGATGAGACAGGCCTCTTCTGGAAGAAGATGCCCAGAAGGACGTACATTACGAAGGAGGAGAAAGCCGCCCCAGGGCATAAACCCATGAAGGATCGCCTGACTTTGCTTCTGTGCGCCAATGCGAGTGGCGACTGTAAAGTTAAGCCTTTACTGGTCTACCACTGTAGTGAACGCTTTATTATGTCTTTATCTTCATTATTTCCTTTATTTATTTATTTACGCTTCTTCCTACTTTACTATATCTCTATTGCTCTTTATTTCATTTAACTGTTTCTTCGTATAGTTTCCGGTAGCGACGCCGAGTTCTGACTCTAAAACCGTTATAAAGCGAAGGGGGACATTAATACTCTTTATTAACACTTGTTACGTTTTATTAATTTCGAAAGTGGTTTAGTTAATTAGGGGATATGCGAGTATGAAATATTACTAAATATATTTAGGTCGGAGAGGGACACACACAACTTATTTATTCTACGTTACATTTTGCCCAACTACACGTAACGCGTTCTGCCTCAAGACTGAAAAACTGTTATAGGTATAGTCCACTCTCCGGGCCTATTCAGTATTACCAACCCTACCCATTTTAAACAATTAGTTTCATAATTATTAGTAATTGATTTACATTAAACATTATCTTATTTAATTAAACAAAATTTACTATTCTTAACTAAGCATTACTACACTCGCATCACCCCCTTGAAAATAAGTTTTTCCATTAGGAAAACTTATTAATATCGTTTAACAATGTCAATAAATTTATTTTTTTTTTTTTTTTTTTTTTTTAACACTTATTCAAAGTTTAGAAATAGACAAGAAATAATAGAATGACAATTCCCATACATATATTGTATCATATTATAAAAACCGAAAACTTTATAATTTTTCACATTTGCATAAAATAACATTTCACTCTAATAAGTAAATTACAACCTGTAACTAATCTATACATGCCAAAAAAAATAACAGAAAATTTTCTTACAGTGGCTACACAAATCCCAAGTTGACAATCTATTCCAGCGATTTCTCATCAACGATCGCTTTACATTTGAAACAATTTTTTTTTTTTTTTTGTATAGTTATACAGTTACTATCAGGGCAACATAGAAAAATATAAGAAAAAGTTTACATAAAATTCTGACCAAGAGCGCACATACTACTACACGAAAAACACAACAAATATGGGCAATAATCGGACCCTTTTCACTTATAATTTCATTAGATAATAATCAGTACATTTATTTGCTGGACGTTGTTTAGATGACACTCCACACGCTGACAACAGATTTCAATTTTCAATCGCAGCTCTCCTGCTCACTTCGCTAGAATGCAAGGGATTGCATCAATCAATATGCAACAGGGCAGCACGCTATAATGGTTCCGCTCTCTCTCCAATGGCGAAAAAAAAACAAGAGACGTCCAATTCTAAAAGGATCAGGGGGGAGATATCTGAAAGCGGGACCACGCGCTGGAATTGGACGGAATTTGCAATTCTAGAAGTCGATGAAGAAACTCGCCTTGTCTCATCTCCACTCTTGTCGGTGAACGCTGCTCTTCCTACGTCCAGCTGAAAGACTCTTCTACTGGCAACAATCAAACGATGACTCCGCCGTAGGCCGTTTCCCAACGAACCTACTGTATGTCTGTATGGACAGTACAGTCGTAGGCGCCCGTTCAAGGCTCTCGTGGCTTGTCTGCCGCGCGCTTTGTTGACACATATTTAGCGAAGCATTCGAGCAACGTGACCAGCTACTGCCCGAAAAATACCAGTAGACCATCTTCAATCGAAATTTTCGTGTGCCAAGACCCTGCAGACGTAAATTTCTCTTCTCTTCCGGAACTGTCCTGCACCAAGTCCCTGCGCATTCGGTTCCTCTCTTCTCTTCGCTTCCGAAACCATCCTGCGCCAAGTCCATGCGCATTCTGGTTTCTCTTCTCTCTCTCATCGGTGATCGATCACCTATCCGGTCGACTAAACTCACTTGATGGAACTCGGATTCAACTTGGTTGACTCCAAACTGAGTCTTGCAATTTTGAAAAAAAAAGTTTTCTAAACGTGTTTCTGTACTGCTTATCATTTCATATTTAATTTGTCAAATTCTTTCGACAGTTCACTTCGAAATACTAACTACACATTTGCTCTGGCCAAATTCACGGAAAAAAATATTAAAAATTCGCAAAAATTTAATCAAATCTAGCTACCAATAAGGTCACTTATGGCAGTTACAGCAAAGAAGATAAAAAAAAAGTCATGAAACGCTAAACAAAATTGTACAGTATAAATATAAAAGCGCCCATACATAGTAACTGTTTGTATAATTTAAGAATTATTATTGTTCAAACTATTGTCAGAAATCACCTCAATACCTCTAAATACAAAAGACAAAAATGAACCCCAGAAACTTCATGTCATCCATTCTCTGACAATCATGAACCCTCTTGCTTTGAGGAGGAGCACACAGACACCACAAAAATGTTACTGGCTATCTAGGAGGCTCCATTTCCGAGTGTACACTTGAGTCAATGTTTCAAATGCACTAGTTAACTCCGACTGAAGGTTTAAACAATAATAATTTTCTAAAGTTATTAAAAAGTAAAAAAAATTTAAATATTACTACCAAAAATTATTTTAATACAGTAATTCCAACTTGAAACGTCAAATTTCATAAGAATTGAACTTGCAATTCGCAAACCACACCTGAGATACAACTCTCTCCTTCAACAGAAACCTCAGTATGGTTTTCAAATCACAGAAATCTCAGCAATTTATCGTTTCCAAGTGAAAATACAAATTTTTATCGTTATACTAAATAAGAATAGATCATATGTACTAAAAAATTACACACAATCCACTGTAAAAAAACTAAAACATTTCCTAATTGAGAGTGGTCGCTTTGTTTGTAAGCGAACCTCTATACAAATATCCCTAACCGAATGAAACTGCATTATATCCTAACATAATTTCGTAATATTTTCCATGCAAACGCTCGAACTAACAAAAAAGGACATTTTTCATTTCTAATTCCAAATTAAAACATCCTTTTTAGAATACAATCTAAATTTGAACTAAAAATTTTACCATTGTCATTGAACTGGAAAGAAAAATAAAAATCGGCCTATCTGTACAAATAAATTTGATTATTGAATGAATTTATAAAACGTAAACAATATATGAAAAGAATTTCTACACAAATTTCTGTAATTCAAAAAAATTATAATATCGAGATTTAGTAAAATGTGTACCGTAACTCACATTGGCCGCCAAAATAAAAATAAAATTTTCTGCCGCTTTTAGGCCCTATATTTAATAAATTTAATGTTATGCGTGGAAAGAGCTATTAAGAATTTAAGTCAACATTTGTGCTTTTTAAAGAAAAATCGTATGCTTATTTATGTTAAACCAATTAAAATTTTGTTAAATAACTAAAAATTTACACTCAATAGACATACCGTAATAACGGTTAATCTCCGAACAATATTTTATGATAGGCCTACAAGAAATTCTTCTTAAGTACGATACAATAGCCATTTTACCAAATATGTCGGAATTGTCGTGAAATAAATGAAAGAAACAGAGAGAGGAGAAAAAAAATAATCAGCTTACCTACCAAATTGTATATAATTAATGAGTATAAAAAAAATATCCAAAACAACTTTTATAGAAAATTTCACAACACAATTTAACACAATCCTATACGGCCCAATCTGACAATTTTTAATATCTTTAAGATTTATTTTTCGATTTGTCCCTTAACTGTAACGTAATCCTATTTTAGCGCGAAGCGAGCAAAGCAAAAAGCCCGTAAACCTATATTTACAAAATAATCCTATTATTATATACAGGCAATCGAAATATAATAAAAAATCTGCTAATGAAACCCAGAAAATTTCTCATGTTCATGAAATGGTTGTACTATATGTATATATACCCAGAAATGCGATACAAATTTTTGCTGAAACACTTTGAAAAGACCATATAAATTGTGTATCATACTGTATTTAAACTAACAATTTACTTACGTACAATTTTTTTTTTTTCTATATTAATCGTTATTATTATATTACAATTACTACTAATTCCAAAAGTTTTAAACAAACAAGTAAACAACAGAGGTAAGCTGAAAGGAAGAGGAGATGAAAAAAAAATTTGAGTCTTCAGGCAGCACGATAATTTTCAAACTATACCCTCTCCAACCGAAATGAACAAAATTTAACGTAATAATGACTCGCAATACTGAGTCGGACAAACGAAAAGCAACGGAACTGGACGAAACAAATTGAATTCTTAGGCGCGAGTCAGGGACGCTATCAGGACGCGAAGGGAAGCGCCATTTTTAAATTTTATTTACAATTAAATTTTAAGACATGAAAATCGAATTTGCCTGCAAACGGGGTAAAATTTGCATTTAGATATTTTAATAATCGAAATAAAATATTCATTAACGCTATTTGTTATTATACCGGGTTTTAAGAATTTTAATGGAAATACTAACACGTGGGTAAGCCTCACAAAATATGATGTAAGATCACCGCTAGCCACCAGAATGTAGTGAACGCTTTATTATGTCTTTATCTTCATTATTTCCTTTATTTATTTATTTATGCTTCTTCCTACTTTACTATATCTCTATTGCTCTTTATTTCATTTAACTGTTTCTTCGTATAGTTTCCGGTAGCGACGCCGAGTTCTGACTCTAAAACCATTATAAAGCGAAGGGGGACATTAATACTCTTTATTAACACTTGTTACGTTTTATTAATTTCGAAAGTGGTTTAGTTAATTAGGGGATATGCGAGTATGAAATATTACTAAATATATTTAGGTCGGAGAGGGACACACACAACTTATTTATTCTACGTTACATTTTGCCCAACTACGCGTAACGCGTTCTGCCTCAAGACTGAAAAACCGTTATAGGTATAGTCCACTCTCCGGGCCTATTCAGTATTACCAACCCTACCCATTTTAAACAATTAGTTTCATAATTATTAGTAATTGATTTACATTAAACATTATCTTATTTAATTAAACAAAATTTACTATTCTTAACTAAGCATTACTACACCACTCGCAAAATCCTCGGGTGTTCAAGAAAAACAACGTCAGGATAACAGACTTGAATGTGATGTGGCGCTCAAATTCAAAGGCATGGGTTACGAGGCTATTCTTTTTTGAGTGGGTCACTGAGGTGTTCGCCCCTCAAGTGAAGTCGTACCTTGAAGAGCAGGGTCTTCCCCTCAAGGCTCTTCTTGTGATGGATAATGCCCCTGCCCATCCTCCTGGTTTAGAAGATGATTTGTTGGTAGAACATGACTTTATCAAGATAAAGTTTCTGCCCCCCAATACCACCCCCCTTATCCAGCCCATGGACCAGCAAGTCATCTCTAACTTTAAGAAGCTCTACACTAAGAGCATGTTCGAGAGATACTTTGATGTGATGAATGGGACCGATTTGACCCTCAGAGACTTTTGGAAGGATCATTTCAACATCCTTCATGCCATCCGGATCATCGTCAAATCCTGGGCTGCTGTGACTACCAGGACATTGAACTCTGCCTGGAGGAAGCTTTGGCGGGAATGTGTAGCTGATCGCGACTTTGAGGCCTTCCAGGAAGCACCTGTTGTTCCTGCCATAGTGTCTCTAGGGACGTCCATGGGCCTGGAGATGGATGCCGACGACGTGGAGGAGCTCCTGGATGAGCACAAGACGGAGCTGACCACAGATGAGCTCCAGCACCTCCTTGAGCAGAACAAGCAAGAGGCTGAAGATGAGGTCTCCGCTACAGAGGAGGAGGAAGAAAAGAAGAACCTGCCTTCTGAGAAGATCAAGAAACTCCTCAGCCATTGGGAGGCAGTGCAGGCCATTGTAGAGGAGACGTTCCCTAACAAGGCAATTTCAGACAGATGTGTTGATATTTTCAATGACAATGTTATACGCCACTACTCGAACATTTTGAAGGGTCGTCAACGTCAGGTTACACTCGAACGCTGGATCAAGCCCTCTACGTCGGAACCCGAAGTGGACGTTCCTGACGTTCTTCTGGAAGGTGATTCACCTTCCAAAAGGTTCTAAGAACCTACCTCCCTCTCCTCCTCCTCCAACCAAGCCCATCATCAAGCCTCCTTCTGGTAAGTACACTTAAAACCTTTTTTACTTTTTACTTTTTTACCTTTTTTACTTTAAATTTTATTAATTTTATTACTAATTATTAATAAAATTAATAAAATTAGAATAATTATATAATAATTTGTATAATTAAAGCATATTTTAAAGTTTAAAATTCGTTTGGGGGTCCAGGAACGCATTATTTCTATTTCTATTAATTTAAAGGCAATTAATTAGTTTGTTACTCGAACTTTTCATTAGTCGAACCGCCTCCAGGAACGAATTAAATTCGAGTAACGAGGTACCACTGTATATATATAATATATATATATATATATATATATATATATTATATATATATATATATATATATATTAGGGTGTCTCTTATTGGGTAGTCAAAAATTGAAATGTTGAATTATTTTATCTGCGCCCCCTAAAATAGTTCCATTTAGCATAAAAACTAAAACTTGAAAGTTTGACACAAATTGGCTCATATTTAGGGGTCGCCCCCGGCTAATAAAAATGGTGACCATGGCATAATAGCTCCTGACATATGATTATGCTCATTATACACATAATTCCTTCCTTCTTTTTTTAGTTTGATTCGTTTTTATAAGTATAGGCCTTCTTATTTATCATTGATCCTTTTCTAACCTATCCTTGATGTTGTTATAATCCATCCTTTGGTCCTCAATCCTTCTTTATCCCAATCCTTTTTCTCCTATCCAAAATCCTTCCTGGCTCTTTTTTTATATACAATCAGCAATGAAGCATTGCTACAAAAAAAAACCATTAGTTTATTATATAGAGATAAATTCAAAATGCCAGTGCTATTTACATACTTTAATTACTTTAATTAGCATTATTTCCTTATACAACATTTATTTAATATACAATGATTATACAATATGGTGTATTTTAAGGTGCGACCTCATTGATGGTTATTTTTTGAGAAGAACAGTTTTTGATGGAACTGGGTGACTCTGGCGGTGTTTTGCAACAATTTGGAGCAGGAACTGGAGCTGCTCTTCCCCCACTGTCAATTTCTTATTCAGCTCTTGAACTAAAGCTACTGCACGTTCTGCCGGTCATTTACAACAGATAGAGCTGCAACAATAGCTCTGGCCCTTAAATATTCACAGTTGGATGTCCAAGTGCTGGGTGCCTTGTTCAGAAATCCTTCTGGCAAATTCAGCTTAGTAAAGAATTCTCTAGTATTTCTTGTAACAAGTTGGTGTAGTCCTTCACCAGAGCAGAAGGTCGATTCAGGAATCCGAGGACGCTTGGGTGGTCTATCAGTGGACTCATCTTCTAATGCCTTTACCATGCGTTTCTTTACATCTGTAGTAATTCGCTCATCAAAGAAAGCAAGACCAACTGCTTCTTCAGACAGGTACCATAAGTGGTTAGAGAGCTTTTTTTTAGTTGCATCAGAAATCTTTTTGTTAGGATAATTAATCAATGACCTCATAAGGAGCCAGTCATTAAATGGGGTTTCAATAGGGAGTGAGGATGTTGTCCAAGCCTTCATATAGATGAGAACAGAAAAAAGGGAAAGATCTCGAATTCCTCGTTCTTCAGTCTTAGTCATCTTGAACTGGTTTCGAAAAAGCCACATCTTGATAGAATAGAGCGCTTTGGACATCCAGCGAGCTCGATGCATGGCACCTGGTGCACGAAACTTGATGCCTTTATTGGGGACACCTCCAAGAAAGATGATGGACAGATCCAAAAGTTCTTGATAGTCATCCCGTAGCATAGGTGCCTGGGATCTAGCAAACTGAATTAGTTCAGTTTTAGACTGGATAATTGCTTCTTTAGTAATCGTGTCTGTCTCACCTGTTTGGAACTGGCTTTGATCAACAGAAGTCCAATTGTCACGAAAACGCTTAAAGATCAATATCTCTGGACCAGTTGATGTAGATCCCAATGTTGCTTCAAATGCAGCTCCCAACAATAAATCTAAAACATGGTGTCTACAAGGCAAGTACAAAACATCATGTCCCAATTTTGCTTCGATGAGAGCACAGGCTCCACTATATTGACCCGTGTTTGAAGCTGTTGTATCGAAACAAATTGCTTTTACTCTCTCTGTAATTCCCCATTCATTCAGGCAGTTAAAGACGGCTTCAGCTTGTGCTTCTCCAGTTGAGATTTTGGGGACACCAAGCAGCTGTTCAACACCAGGTCCTGACACAAGTACTGGGAGACGATCAATGTGCTTGTGCGAGGTGAGGTCCTCCATCATCTTGCCATCCCAGTGGACTGTCATAGAACATTCTCCATGGAAATGCTCCTTAAGTTCTTTAGCATGACGAGCTCGGTTCTTATTTCGAAGGCGATGGATAGAATGTTGGTTTATGTTGTAATCTGAAGCGTCCAAACCAAAGCTTTTAGCTGCCTCTGCGAGGATAAATGTTGCCTTTCTAGAGGAAATTTGTGTACGATCCAGGGCAGCAGACATCTGAATAGTCATGATGTTTTTCATGCCTCGTTTTTTCTTAGATTTTGGTAAAGCACAAGCTCCTTTGGGCTCCTCCTCCTCATTCTCACTTTCATCAGTGTTGCTGGAAGATGTGGAAGAAGCCAGTACAACTTGACTAGTAGACGCCTCCATCAAAGATTCTGACTTTCTTTTTCTCTCTGCCTCAGCTTCCAACCGTTTGACTGCATTTTTTGTGCGGTGAAGATGTACAGTGTCCACACCACCGATTGAGCCAGGACGACCTTTTTGTCTTTGCAGTTGAAGGAACTCCCAGTCCTCACGATTCTTGATCAGCTTCTCAGCGTCTCCATGGGCGATGTCAAAGAGATCTTCCAATCGCTCTACAAAATCAGCCTCCTTGGTTTTATGGCTCTGGCTTGTTCTGGAAGCATGCTTCTTTAAGCAAGTCCATTCGTTAAAGAAATTCTCTAACTTCTTCATGGCACGAGGTTCCTGCTGAGTAGGAATATTGGCCTTATCCCAGATAACTATTGTGGCTCGAATAGATTGACGCAGAGCATCGCGGATTGTCATGTTTTTCTCTCTGTGGAGGTGCATAAAATAACCAAAAGCTTGCCTATATGGGGGCAGCTTTGAGCCTTTAATATCATCTACTGTAGATCCGAGCAAATAGAATGGTCTTCTTGTATTCATCTGCAAAATAAGAAAACAAAATATTAATGTAGTGTTATGGTTTTGTAGAGCAGGGCTAAATCACTGTTTTGACTTTTTTAAATTACAAAAAAAAAAAATTTGGTAGACAAAGTTAATTTGGTCTATTTTATAAATCTAACGTATTTTTCTCAATTATTATTCCTATTATTTTTTAATCTAAGAAACAAGGAATAAATATTTTTGTAGTAGAAATTTATATTTTGCTATTTTATTGGAAATAGAAACAGTGGCGTCACTAGGGTTGGTGTCACCCAGTGCGGTAACTCATGGTGTCACCCACCCCCCCATGGACCTCCTCCCGTACCAGACCATACAGAATCCTTAGTAATGTTTTTTGTACTAATGTTACTCGTAAATCGTAATTCCCGTATATCACTGAATGTAATGGCAATAGTAGTGACATAAACAACTAGCAAAATTAAAATTACTCCTTTAAATTACAATATCATACGCACAGCCTAAATGTATTTACATTTACATAGTTTCATGTGGTTAAAGTGAAAATTCGGTAAGAAAACAATAGAATTCGAAGTAAAAACGTTTAAGAACTACATCAAAATTATGTTCATTTTAACGTTAAACTTTACCGTTACATGAGATACATTAATGGATTAGGTTTGCATAATCAATAACGGCCCAAATAATGTAGAAGTTGTAGACAAATGCATATGGAAATATACTCATAAATTTGAGGCTGCAACATCATAAAGACAGAGGCTGCAACAACTGAGCGGAAGCCTTTTTTTATTTTTCTCCTTCTTTTCCTTTAATTACTACTTCATTCTCAAAAAAGTTATTGATATAGGTTCACAAATACTAATTACCACAATATTGTAGCTAAAACAACAGAAAATTTGACAAAATCAGCGACTATAAAAACACCAGCAGCAACGAAAACAACAGCGCGTGCTTGTAGAGCGTGCAGACGAAACCACGTGATTCGAAGCGTCATTGTAATTGGGTAATAATGACAGCTCTGACCGGAGCGCATTAGAAGGTTCAAAAAGTAAATTAGCATAGAGTTTTAGCCTTGTAGGTATATTGATACATGTAAGCTGGGCTTACGAAAAATGTTTTTGTTGTTATAACTAACTACAGGGATATTTTTATAAAAAATAATAAATTTCTGCTCAAACACTGCACAAAAACCCCCCGCACCCCTCTAGTGACGCCACTGATAGAAACACAGATCATGAAACACATGTCAGGTAAAATTTCCATTGAACTAAATTAAATTCTTTGTGACAAATAGCAACATTGTTTAAAACTTCATAATATGTGTATAAGAGCATAAATTCTAATTTTTTCATTAAATTCATTAAATTTTTTTCAAACACTAATAACAAAATCAGTATAAATAATTGTGAAAAATATAAATAACATAGTTTATTATCTGATAATAGCAAAAAAGAAGTATAGTGATACACAGTTACACACCTTTTACTTATGACAGCAGAACACTGAATGATGACAAATAAACAATTGCAACATAATCTGGAGCATTCTTGATGAAACATGTTTAAACAGGTTGATCTTGTCTTATCAAGCAATATTTTCAGCTACAAACTTGACAATTATCTCTAATATATTCATTTAATTGAATTCATCATAAATATGATGATTAATTAATTAAAAACATATGTTTAGTATACTTGACAACTGCTAGTAATTTCAAATATTAATTGCATAAATAATAGCTATATTTTATGAACTTTAATAAGCGGGGGCGACCTCTAAAAATTGTTCAATCCAAAAAAATTTATATGTGATGTTTTTTCAACCAATGGAACTGGTTGAGGGGGCGCAACCTAAAAAATCAACACTTCGAAAATAAGAGACACCCTAATATATATATATATATATATATATATATATATATATAGGGTGGCCCAACAGAACATGCAAAAAATTAAAAGTTGAATTTTCACAGATTAGAACCCTGCAATCAAAAATGACATATGTAATAGCAATATGAGTGAAATTTGATGCAATTCTGAGATGATTTAGAGGTTGCACAAGGTGCTTGAAGTTTCAAAAATCGCAGTCTATATTTTGCCATTATTTGCCAGTGGCTTGTAAATATTCTTTTCTGACAGTTTTATGAATTCTGTGAAGCTGGTTTGTTATTTTGTTAATAATTGTAAAATAATAAAATAAACTTAGTATTCAAAGTCCGGTATGGTATGGGTACAGGTGTCTTGTTCAGATATCTACTTGGAATTTGTTTGTTGTGCATTGTTGGGTTAAGGTTTGTGTTGAACACAGTAAAATTATTAACAAACATAAATTAAATTTTGGTTAAGTACAGCCACGACAGGTGTCAACTTTGGATAGAGCACTATAAGCTTATCTTTGCATATTTATGTCTCCCCTTACTAATTGACCTAATTTTCAAGGTCACATAAGGGGAGACATTTTTTTTCTTGAAAAACAGCCTTTGATTGTTATTTATTTTTTTCAGGAAACTTCACTGAGTTCAAGCATGGCATGTAGCAGCAAATGCAGCATTCAAACTGCAGATGACAATAAGCCAAAGACAAGATCAAAATCTCATATTTGGTTGATTGGTCCTGTGAATGAGAGAATCGTCCAACACAGCAAACTTCCGTCACTTCGTGAAACATTGTCAGTGTTTTTCTATCATCATACAGAACAGAAAAAGACACTCAAAGAAAGTGCATGCATAACTGTATCAGAAGTCCTTAGTTTTTGGCTGAAGGCTGGAATACCAACTGCTCTCAGTTATGATATAGAAAAGCGGCTTCTGAAAGTATATGCAGAATGGCAGTGTTTGAAGAAGGCCATAAACCATCGTACCCAGAAACAAATTTCTAATGAAGCACAGTTCAATTCAAAGCTTGGTAAGCTGTTTGACATAGCTCATCAAGATGCTGAGAAACAAACAGAACTGACAGAAGACCTGGAGTTTCTAGCCAGTCAGATTGAAGGTCGGAAAGGATATATGGCAAGTGAAGATAAAGCATGGACAGAGAGACAAGAGCAGAAAGCCAAAAAGAAAGAATCATTTGAAAGGTTGTGGCAGAAATCAAAGCAGGAACAACAGGCACTAATTTCAAGTTGCAGTAGTGAGTTGATTTTTTCTTCTGATAGCTCAAGTGAAGATGTAGTTGAACAATGTGCAGACTCAGAAATGGAAAAGTCACGAAAGAGGAAAAGATTTGCAAGCAGCATCGAAAGAAAGACATTGCTCTCAAAAGATGTCACAGCAGCATTAGATAGGTCAAAAGTTACAGATCGCCAGGCGGTGCACTTGTTAGCCGCTACAGCTCATTTGCTTGGCCATAATGTTGATGAGATAACACTAAGCTGTAGCTCGATTCAACGTGCATGATCCACAAACAGAGCAAAAACAGCAGCTGATGCAAAAACTTCATGCAATCCCCAAGCACCATTGACTGTTCACTGGGACGGAAAATTGCTTCCTGACCTTACTGGGCGCGAGAAAATTGACCGATTACCTGTGATTGTGACAGGAATTGATGTTGATTGTTTGCTTGGTGTACCAAAACTTGCATCTGGAACAGGCCAAGCCCAAGCTGATGCTGTTGTATCCTGTCTGAATGACTGGAATCTTTCCCAAAAGGTCAAGGGTCTGTGTTTTGACACGACAGCAAGCAATACAGGACATCTCAGTGGTGCATGTGTTCTCATAGAGAGAGCCCTTGGGCAAAGTCTACTTCATTCGCATGCCATCATCATGTGATGGAGATTGTTCTACAGAAGGTTTTCACTGCACTGAAATAATATCTGCCTCATCTGGACCTGACATGGCCATCTTCAAACGCTTTAAAGAGCAGTGGTCTTGGATTGATCAAAGTTCATATCTTACAGCTGCTGGGATGATGGAGATTGACTCGTTTAGAGAGCGCACATTACAGTTTGCAATACAGAATCTGAAAATGTGCCAACCACGGGATGATTACAGGAAGTTTTTGGAACTTGTCATCATATTCCTTGGTGGAACTCCAGCATGGGGGATTCACTTCCAGGCACCTGGTGCACTGCACAGTGCCCACTGGATGGCACGAGTACTTTACTGTTACAAAATGTGGATGTTTAGGAGAGAGTTCAAGATGAAGCCATCACGAGAACATGGAATATTCCAATTCTTGTTGTTCATGTCAGACATTTACATCACAGTGTGGTTTCAAGCCCACTGGCTGCCCAAGCCCTGCAAATGATCTGCAGTTTCTAAAGAGATTGACACAATACAATGTCAATCCAGTTGTCAAGCAGGCAGCAGTGACTGCTTTCAGCAGACATTTGTGGTACCTGAGTGAGGTTATGGTGGGCCTTGCTTTCTTCGACATGACAGTTGATCCCCAGCAGAAAATGCAGATGCTGGTAAACATGCGAGAGAAAGAAGGATCAGAAGAACCACCACACCGACTGGATGGCACTGGTGAATATGCAGACATGCAGCTCAGCTCTTTCGTTACAATGAATACAAAGACATTTTTCAACATTCTTGGTCTGCCACAATCTTTTCTGTCGATGCCGCATGAAACGTGGAATGATAATGAAGATTTCAAGAAAGCAGAGAGGGTAATTCGGTCACTAAAAGTTGTGAACGACACATCAGAAAGAGGAGTGAAACTAATCCAGGACTTCAATGCATTTCTGACGAAAAATGAAGACCAGAAGCAATTTCTACTCCAAGTTGTACAAGAACATCGAAAACTGTATCCTGACTCGAAAA